>JAJJMA010283192.1:0-20059 GCA_023529015.1 Papaver nudicaule | reverse complement strand
ATGTAGTCCTTTATATACATGTAAAGGGAAAACCCTAATACTCTAGTTGGACAACACATCCATGGGCCATAAGCCCTACAACACTCCCCCTTGTGCGGTTCAAAAGTAAATCTTCAAATGTATTGCTTCATTAAAATCTTGACAAGGAAAAACCTGATGGGACAAAACCTTGAAAGGAGGAAGAGTATAACGTCTCGAGTCTTGGTAAGCTTCTCTGTTGGAGTTGGTCGGTGACTTCTCTTGTAGCTTCAAATGCAGTTTTTCAAATGTAGCTCTCTCGTCGATGACCACTGTGTCTAAGTCAATTGCCTGATTAAAACCTTGTCAGGAAAACCCAAAGGGACAAAACCTGAACTAAGGAAAAAGAGTACAACATTAAGAAAACTTAGAACATAGTTGGACTCGCATATGTTGCCTCGTTAAAACCTTGACAAGGAAAACCAGTGGGACAAAACCTTGACGAAGGGAAAAGAGTACAACGCGATAAGTCCAAAAGTACGCATTTGCTGATGTTGATGTTGAATAACACTCTTGCTTCTTTCTGGAAGTTGTTTCGCTTGACATACTATCGTGCTTAATTTCTTTGAATCCGATGCAGTTCAGTAATATCAATCCAATCTTCAAGTCTTCAGCATTCATCATATACGCCAAGTGTAGTTGTTGTTGTTGTTGTCTCGTTAAAAACCTTGTCGAGTAACAAAACCCTGTAGGAAAAACAAATCTCGATCGAAGGGAAAAATAGTACAACACAGCTTCACATTTCGAATCAAAATATGTCGGCATCATATCCTTGTTTCCTCCCCCTGATGTCGGCATCTCCCCCTGATTTCCTTCTGGGTAGTCTCTAGACAGTTTCATTAGTCATGAGCTTTTCGAAAGTGAATATAGGTGATGACTTATAAGTCCACCATGTCTCCCCCCGATTACATTCGTTGAAGAATATATCAACAAATTTTCGATTGCACTTCTGGTATTGCAGTTGTCTCATTAAAAACCTTGCTGGGTAACAAAACCCTGTGGGAAAAAGTAACCTCAGTGAAGGGAAAAAGAGCACAACATACCACTAGATGCTCCCCCTTACGCTGGACAATTTCTCTAGTCTAATACAATCATGGAAGTTTGAAAATTTTCTTTAGTCCAATATTGTGGGAGACTTCCTTTAGTCCAATGCAGTTAGACAAGTTCTTAGTCCTCTGCAGTTATGCAATCATGGGAATCGGACAATTCTTTTAGTCTTATACCTTTCAATGTAATCATGGGAGTTCAGATAGTTTCTTTTAGTAATATACTTCTCACATGTTCTTCAAATGTGGACTTATAAAACGACTTAGTAAATAATTATGCCACGATTTTAGAAGACACTGTTGCTGCTGATTGTAAAATAGCATCGGTGATATACGATGTCTTATCACACTTGATATACCCTTGCTTGGTTTATTTGATGCAAGCTGCATTATATTCATAAATGCAAGTTGGCTCTTTAGTGGTATAACTCAAACCACTCGTTCCTCGAATATGTGTAATGATAGACCTTAACCATATACACTCACGAACCATCTCATATAGGATAATGATCTCAAAGTGGTTCATGGAGGTAGCCACTAGGGTTTTCTTAGTCAATCTCCAGGATCAACAAATATCCAGTTTGGGATCGACTTTTATATGGGTGGAGACGTATGTATCATCAGCAAAACCAACCAAAAAATATTAATCTTGGGTTTCAGTGTAAGAAGTTGTAACTACATTAGAAACTCTTCATGCGTTTTCATAGGGATAAAACAAACCCTTGTCAATGGTACCTTTTAGGTATCTAAAGATATTCTTAATGTCATTCCAATGACTCTGCGTTGGCGCTAAGCTATATCTAGCTAACAAGTTCATTGAGAACGAGATAATTTGGTCGAGTACATTGTGTTAAGTGCAATAATGTGCCTATTGCACTTAGATGGGGATATTCGGTTTCCAACTCATCTTCGTCACCTTTCTTTGGACGAAATGGATATTTATGTACATTTTAATTCGACCAATCATGGGAGCGCTAGCCGGATGCACATTGTCCATATAAAATTGCCTGAGTATCATTTGGACATATGCAGACTGGTGGATTAAAATTCTACTAACTCGATGTACTAGTTCAAACCCTAGACACATCCGAGTTTTCCCAAGATCTTTCATCTCAAAATCGGATTTCAAACAGCTCGTGGTTTTTCTTACTTCGTCGAGAGTGCCTACTATGTTCATTTCATCGACATAGACAACTAAAATTGTAAATCCGGAACTCGTTTTCTTTAAATACGCAGGGGTACAATTTATTAAATCCCTTCCCAATCAAATAATCACTTAGACTGGTATACTACATCCGCTCGGATTGTTTTACTCCGTAAAGTGAGTGTTTCAATTGAATTTCAAACGCACTCCGTGGTTCAGAGTTACTTGATTTGTGCAATGTAAGGTCATCTGACACTTTCATAAATATCTCTGAATTAAGATCCCCATAGAGATATGATATAACCACATCAATAAACTAAATTTCAAGTCTTTCTCAGACTAGTAAAAACTTTATAAGCGATCCAGGGGTTTGTGAGAAACCTCGCGCCACAAGGCGAGTCTTTGTATTTTGAGACTTCATTATTCTCACTACGCTTTGTGACAAATAATCATATATGTCCCTCAGGATTTAGATTTGGTGGTTAGAACTACCATACCAAATACATGTATATTTGTCAAAGAACTAAGTTCTTCCTGGATTGCGTAGGCCAATATGCTCTATTTAATCAATATAAAGCATGGTTCGATCTCATCGTGCTCTACTTGTAGAGCAACTATGTATGAATTATATCATCATTATGCCTGCATGATCCTTTCCTTGACTCATGTGCATTCTCATAATCCAACGAGATTTCATTGTTCTCTAGAATCATTTAAAACTTCGGAGCGTCCTCCAGTTTGATTCATGGACATATTTAGAGACAATATTATGAGATGATTTCAGATGACATAAGTAGTTATATTGTGCCATACTCAACCACTTTCTTTCTAGGTGAATATTAATCGAACCTGGTGGTCTCTCCAACTTCCTTTATGGCGCCACGACCTCAACCACACTTCCACAAAGTGTAGTTGAAACACCTTAGTTTATGGTGCATATCCTTAGTTAAGGATTTCTAACCTTGCAGGCATGTTTGCAATTGGTATGTGTGATCTCCTCACTTTAGCGATATCAGTAAATGCATCAGGCAATTGAAACAGTCATATATCGATATTTCATTTCACTTCATTTTCACATAGTGAAGTGCGGGGATCAAGATGAGACAACGTGGGAAACACACCACGACAATTCTTGTCGTTCCCATAGGAAATCATTTTCCTTACCTCCCCTAATGACGGGAAGGTTGTCTCATCAAAGTGACAATCCGCAAATCTAGCGGTAAAGATCGCCTGTGAAAGGTTTAAATTAGCGGACCAACATAAATATTTATTCTTCTTTATTGACCCATCTTAGTACGCTGTGGGGGCGTAATAGGCACATATACCGCTCAACCAAAAATGTGTAATTATGTGTAAATACAAAATATCAGGCTCATATCCAGTTACCAACTGGTACGCATGAAATGGTTGGCTAGCAGTGGGTATAAAGCGAATAAGTAAGGCTGCATGCAATATGACGTACCCTCAAGCAGTAACAGGCAGGTTGTAGCGCATAACCAATGCCCTAGCAATCATCTAGACCTTTTGATGGTAGCTTTTGCGAGACCATTTTGAGTTTTTATGGGGTACGAGATGCTTTATGTCAATTTCATTGGACATACAAAAATCACCAAAACCTTTAGATGTGAATTCTCCAGCATTGTCAAGTCTGATAGACTTGATTAGATAATCAGGGTGGTGAGCCCTTAAACGTATAATATGTGCTGGAGCATTGCAAATGCAGCATTTCTTGTGGACAAAAGAATCAACCAGAACCATGAAATACATGAATGGTCTGCACTCTGGCAGTATAGGTCCACAAATATCACATTGTATTTTCTGTAAAAATGGAATGTTTTCTTTGATATCTTTAGCATAGGATGGTCTCGATCATGTTTTTGCTAAAAAGCAAGCTTTGGAAAATTGAGTGATGTGCTTCGACAAGGACGACAAATAAAATGGGAGAAAATACCCTTCAATTACTTTAAAAGGCGAAGGTTGCACTCCTCTATCACTTTCCTTAGCTATCTTACAGCTTCATTTGTTTTATACCTACTCTCCATGCTACATTCCTTAATTATCTACTAGTAATGTGTAATGGTATTACTGCACCACCATCACCAGAAAAAATTCAAAGTGAACATATACGTTGGTGGTGACATAGTCGAACCTTACGACTAAAGGGGCAGCATTTTTTGTGGCTGCTTTGGGCATCATCAATGTCAGGGCCGTCCCTGCACCCAAACGAGCTGTGTGCTCCAAACTGAATTGATTCAATCCGATTGATCTGAAACGAGTACACCGATCCAAGTTGATTAATTTGTCTTGAGACTTGAGTGAGTGAACTGATCTGAGTTGTTGTTGCAGGTTACGTCTTTATCTATCCCGCAGGCGGTTGACACGCTTTAAGTTGCAGGTTACGTCTCTTGCATCACAATCTCTTTCCTTTGTAAGCCATTTCTGGCCGTTCATGCAACTTGAGTTCTTGATCTGAAATTTGTATGCTTGCAATTTGAACTTGCTGAGTCTAAGCGTTGTCGACGGTTTCATTGATTGTTTTCTCTTAGGTTTCCGAATCATCACGACATCAGCTTAAGGAGGTGAGATTTCTTGAGTTTTCTTTCTGCTGCTCGGCTTTTATATCTCCATCCTCGTCTTCATTTGTTTGTTTAAATCAAACTGTCGATAACCGGTTACAAGAAAGAGATCATATGCCACTATCTTTCCACTTTTGCTTGTCTTCTTTAAAAAGTGTTGATAATCCAATGTACGTTGACCCGCAACCTTTATCTATACTATTTTCTTTTGCTGTTGTAGATGGTGAAAAATGAGAGAGGGACAAGATTGTCAAAACACTCTCGAAACCATGTCTCATTAAAGGCAATCGCCTATTCAGGCTCATCTCTATAGCTCAGAGTGCAACCCACTCCATGAGATGAACAAACTCTCTATGAGCTCTCTCTTATAACTCCGGTGGGGAGGGTAACATCATAGGGCAGTACTAATGATCTCACCAACATATTAAACCCATTGATCTGCCCAGAGTCAGGCCACTTAATGGTACACGGTGAAGAATCAACAGAGACGTATCCTCATGGATTTCCTCTTAAATACGACTCAACACACGAGTCTTGGTGCAAACCTCGGAATATTGAAGCTCCAGGACGGTCCGGAGCTCTCTGAGAAGCATACACCAGCCTAAACAGGCCTAAGCGGACCTAATCCCAAGTTCAGGATGGTCTAGCATACCATGGATAAACACGCCATGACCTCAAGTGTGTTGTAGCATAAGCACTCACACCACGACTAAGGCACAGACTGTCCAAAGTCGACTTTGGCCAGATGCCAAAGCCATAAACGCCACAAAGCATGGCACCACAAACCATGAAGTCACCATGGATTCACAAAAATCAGCATTGGCCAAGAGGCCAAGGCCATGGCGTAAGACGCCACAAACCTACAAAGAGCATGGCCGCAAACAGGCTGGCCTTGGCCATAGGCCAAGGCCGTGGCGCCACACCCCATGGCACCACAACAAATAGGCCTTGGCCAAAGGCCAAGACCGTGGCGCCACCATAACCAACAACGCCAAAGACGCGTTTTGAACTGGCCTTGGACAAAGGCCAAGGCCGTGGCGCCATGAGCCATAGCGCCACCATTACCAACAACGCCAAAGACGCGTTTTGAACTGGCCTTGGCCAAAGGCCAAGGCCGTGGTGCCATGAGCCATGGCGCCACCATTACCAACAACGCCAAAGAAGCGTTTTGAACTGGCCTTGGCCAAAGGCCAAGGCCGTGGCGCCATGAGCCATGGCGCCACCATAACCAGCGCCAAAGACGCGTTTCAAACTGGCCTTGGCCTTTGGCCAAGGCCGTGGCGCCATAAGCCATGGCGCCACCATAACTAGCGCCAAAGCACCATCAAGCACTTATGGCCTTGGCCAGAGACCAAGGCCACTCCTATACTTGTGTCCAGGAGACACTACATCATGTTGGTCACGACAATCAGTCGTACAACCCTACTCTACTCAACTCAACTACGCAATATCCGCGTATCACTCACTCGAGATATCAAAACATCACACGGGGGGATAACTTTAGGGGTATTGGTCTGGCGGTCTACGGCAGTTGAAAGAAACTGATGGAGATATTGGGCAGTTACGAGAAGATGGCGCGAGTGGGCATGTTCCACACAACTCAGGCAGTTACGGAAATCAACGCATGTCCTCCACTCCTCCACTCTTCCACGACGTCCATCTTCTCTGTCGAGAGATCAGGGTGAGTTCAAACTATAAATAGAGGCTTCCTCTATTTTCCAAGGCAGAACATCAGAAACGTTCAGAACACACAAAAACAACCAAGAGCCTCAGAGAAAACACCTGAGAATCAAAATCCGTTCTAGACTTGGAGATTTCCAGTCGACTTCACGACAGAAATCTTGAACTCTTACACCCAAAACACATCCTCAACTTGATCTCAAGTTTCTTCGTTGTTTCCCTCCCTAGACCAACCTCTATCCTCTATGTGACCGAAGCAAGACGGGAACGGCCATCCTTGGTTTAGGCTTGTCTTGTTCGACTTTGATCTCCGAGCACTACGAAAGTACCCATTGACGGTACATTGTTTTTCCAGGTAAAAACAGTTGGCGACCACAATGGGAGATCATTCTCTCGGTTCCAGAGAAACTTGCTCAAAGATGGTTGAACTTAGGTCGGGATCAGATACCAAAAACCCCAACTCTTCAACGGACGGTGCTGTAGCCTCCAACGCAACGCCTACCAACCCACCTACATCCAGCAATACACTCGACGTACCCGTTACCCAAGAAACCCACCTACTAAAGCATGGAGAACTCACTGAAGAAAACAATAGAAGCTTGCACAACGACCGGAAGAGGAGGACGGGAGAATACCTCGCTGAACACCAAGCACAAGACCCAACGGCGCGAAGCGCGATACCGGTAGGGGACTTGCAACAACGACAAGAAGGAATTGATCCACCAAACGACCTCACGGCAAGCAACTTGGAAAAGCTACTACGAAATCGAGAAAGAGAAGTGGCGCTACCTATCCACACCGAACACCGTACCTGCACGAAGTACGGAGGAAAGGCCCTGCCACGGAAGGTACGCATCCAAAACGCACTAATTCGGCTCCGGGACCCCAAACAAGAACATGAACCAGGGAGGACCACAACAGCCGGAGATGCGGAGGCAGAAAGCCAATTCAGAGATACCAGACTACCCTTTTCCCATGGAGGACGTACTAGAGTTGCTAAACACTTGGATCCAGGACGGGGTAATCAGACTCCTTTCGACTCAACGCCCTCCTACAGCCGAAGAGGTAGCAAGCCCAAGATCTTCCAAGCCAAGGAGGAGTCTGGGGAATTGCGCCTACGAAACAAGCGTTCACCTTCCCCGAGGAGCCGGTGAACGAGAGAGTAGAGGAGATAATGCGAGACTCTCTGTCTCTCAAAACCACAGCGAAAAGACATGCTCACAGCACTCAACATGGTAGTATCAGGGAAACGCCTACCTTTCAAGGAAGTCAATGAGCAGACGATGTCCAAACAGGAGCTGAAAACACGAGGACAAGGCTGGGGACTCCTTACGACCACCCACGTGTCTGGTGGTGAATTCTCAAAGACGCTCATCGACCCAGGATTTCCGGTGAACACCGTTCCAGTCAAGACTCTCAGAGCCGCCAACATCCCTCGAAACAGAGCCGTTCGTGCCCCCGCCATCATCAAAGGTCCTGACGGAGTTGGAGTACGGACTTACGGATGGATCGACCTTCCCGTTGAAATCGCCACGATCCCAACCATAGCGGAGTTCCACATTGTTAAGGGAGCCCTCGAGAGCGACTTGATGCTGGGACGCCCATGGATCTACGACAACCAGGAGACGCTCCCTCTGGAGTTCATGGAGCGTTTTGTACAAAAGAGCAGCAAGGCGCCTGCAGAAGCTAGGGGAGTCGATGAGGACCCCCTCGATCAAGAAGGTACTTCGTCCACCCCTCTCTTATTTGATAGCCTACATTCACCGAGTCACCGGGGACTCACCACGAGGAAAGCTACTCGAGAGAAAAACCCTGGAAAACCGGCAGTAGACATCGGCACAGCCATAAGAATCTTCATCAAAGCCCTTCCGGAGTCTGGAATTGTACGTGACAAGCTCCGAGGAGAAGGTGAACTCATCCCCTACGACATACCGCCCGAAGTCTTAGAGACCATCCCAGACTTCAAAGAATATGCAGAACCGTTCAACCTCAAACGAAAGGCGGGGGAGAACGCAGTTACATATGCTACCACCCTAAAGGAAGAGGAAGTGCCAAGGACGCCAACCTCGGAGGAACTAGCCAAGTGTCGAGACGACCTTCCGGAAAGACGGATCAAGACCCAAGTTGAAGTCTCGGCTCATCTCAAAACTCTAACCACGAAACCGTCAACAAGTTCACAAGCCAAAGGAACTCCCAGATCTGCTACTAATACGAACACCGCAGCGATCCCCGTCTAGGATGACGAGATGATCTCTACTCAAGGAGAACCTCAACATGGAGAGAGCCACAACTCGGATATACCGCAAAAGACGATTTGAAGAGACCACTCCGGAGCTCAGAGGAAGAGACGACGCCAGTTCACCAGCACTGACTAACGTGCCCACACAGGGTGTAGAGGGCCCCCTTCCCCAAGAAGGGAGCATCGACACCACCGAGTACTGAGGCTCAGAAAATTCCCGGAGCCCCACTGGCAGAGCCTGCACTTAGTACGACGACCTTACCCGGCATTGGAGCTCTGCGAAATGATCCTTGTCTACCGAGCCCTCCATGAAACTGCAAAAGACTTGCCTCGCCTGCACTAGCGCTTACCGGAGAAGGCCAAACCCCTAAGAAGCAAAGAGGCTTGTAATGCCGAAGGCGACATCAACCTCATCAACAAACAGTACTACGACAACTTGCCTTCTGTGAGTACCATCACCGAAGGGAATAAGAGGAAGAGTCTAGCTACAGAGGTGACACACCCAGAGCATACGACTTCAAGCTTGCTTTGAAAACTTCAGGTGACGGTATGGGTCGAAGTGGATCACAACACAAGTCACGGAGCCACGAATCACGACGCCCCAATCTAGGACACCACGAGTGATGGCGCCACAAGTCACGGCGCTACAACCATTGGAAAGAGAATGACGACGAGACACGGGACTTCCAGAGTCACCACTGCAACCAGCCAGGAACTCCAGGGTTTGGGGATCTCAAGACAAAGCAAGCATGTCCAACAGTCCAACTCTGCTACTCGACCAAGAGAAACCCCTTGGAGAACCAAGAAGGGGAGGTGCATCTCTATCCGAAATACCCCTCTCTCATGGGATGCTCCTCATTGAAGGAAGTCAGACTCCAAACTTCCGAAGCCGCAAGACGATCAACCACAGCTGTCCCTGTCTTGATAGGAAAGGATCCAAGCTGTAAGGATTGAAGAAGCCCGTGATAACAGGAGACTCATCGACAACCAGACGATAGGGTATCAACACAATACAACTCAAAGGGTCCCAAGCAAGAATGTGACCCAACCACAAGATGATGATCTGCAACAACAACCGCGAGGAGTACGAGGACTGAAGCCTATACAGGATTCCCAGACTCATCATCTTCACGAAGTACTGGAGCTATTAGACGCCTGAATAAGGAAGGAGCAACCGGATCACCCCGACCCGATGAGTCTCAACAACTAGAGAGAACACTCTGCCTCCTCGTCTTCGAAAGGCCAATACACATGTGTCTGCACGAGGGAAGGCGAACTCAACAAGAGGCGGTGATAAAATATCAGAAAACGTAGCTGGGGACTCCTCGCCACCGCCGCTCTTCACCCCACCAAGTACCGATAGCAATACTGGCTGCCACGACCCAAAGGGAAACATGAAGTACAACAGATGCTCCCTTGTCTCTACCAAAGCGCTTCATCATCATGGGAAGAGCCTACTCGACCAGAGATGTCCATACAGCATGGAACTACCCGCTACAGATCTCTCGAAGGAAGGGAGACTCAAGGGAAGAACTCTAATCAACACTATCGCCCACAACCTCGGTGTTAGAGCTACCAACCAAGTACGGTAAACCATATTGTGGAGAAATTATCTTATTTTGGGTCTCCATGGAGCAAACCTACTCTGGAGACAAACAAAGACGTGCTCCCGACTACGTACCAAATTTGATGTACGACAACCTTCACGAAAACGGGCAACGCGGAAGATCAGTAAGAGATCTGAAGGTGAATTTTAGACAGCATCTTCCTTCAGGTGTATTATGTTATGTGTAAAATTTTCGTGGCGATCCAATCCGTGGATCAAGAGATATGATGCCAACATTACAGCGCACCAAAGCAAGTGGACAGAACTTACATACGAAACCAAAACGGTTGCTGCGGAGAGATCGTGAGGAGTCCTTGGGTAAAATTTATACACAAACTCTGTTTTAATGTCTACAACTTTGTGGTAAAATTTCATACAATGACTCCATGTGGTTTGAGAGATATGGCATAAACATTGGAGAAAAGAAGAGCTATCAGAATTTCCTACGCCAGCAACTTCCGTCGCGAAGAAACCACCGGTTTGAGAAATCCACAAGGGATTTTGGAAAGATTTTCGGCCACAATCTTTCTATGTATGTCTCCCAACACATACTAAAATTTTGTACCAATCCACCGAGGGGATTGGGAGATACGACACAAACCCTACAGCACACGCGAGACACGCAATCAGGAATCATGTACGAGACCACGCCGAGTACTGCAGAAAATCTACGAGGAGCACCGAAGAGATTTTTGGACACAACACTTCCCTGGATGCCTACTACCACGTGTAAAAATTTCGTGGTGATACAACCAGTGAGTCAAGATATATGGGGCAAACATCAGGAGACACGCAAAACGCGAACTGTCGGAGTTTACAACGAATAGACTATGGTACAAAGCTCGTGGCACCGGCATCCACGACGCTACCAAGACCATGGAGACACACCCCAGGGCGCCACATATCATGGAGCCACACCTCATGGCGCCACATCTCATGGAGAAACATCTCATAAGCGCCGATATCCTCCTGGAACTTCACTACACATTAAAGACGGCAAGCCTCCGTAGAGGAGATACCGAGACGGGACGGCACATGCTCTACACCAAAAACGGAAGGCGCTCAGATCCACACCAAGAAAAAAGAATACGATCGACTTCACTGTATCTCTCTACCAACTACTGCAGCCGATTACCACTGGATTGGTCATTGTCTCGTAAAGCATCGGCGCTCCACCTCACTCAACGCTACGGATTCAACTCTGAGCACCAACGGACGCGTGTTGCTGGAAAATACACCACCCAAGCTTGCACCAGAGGCGCTGCTCAAGGAATCAGCTAATTGCATAACCATTCTCCAGATAGAGATGATCAAGGAGAAACAAGGACTTGATCATGACAAGAAGAAGGAAAAGTTCTCTACTAAAACGGGTAAAACCTCTCCCTTCTTTTCATTTCCTTGGCTAAGACCTAGCCTATGTATGTATTCACATGCATGACACTGGGGACCTCACTAAGCGTAGCGTCCCCTTCTCTAGAAAAGCCACGGCACCGCAAGAGCTTGCGGAGCCACAAAGGTCGTGGCCCATAAAACCTATGGTGCCACGGATAACTTAATGAACGAATAACACCAGCGACAACACGAAACGAAAGCGTGGTCTCGCATCCATATGGGTTTAGAAACCCTAAGAGCTCCTTAGTCAAGTTGAGCCGAGAATCGACCAGAGGATAGGCCTGCGAGGCCTGTAGGAGCTACACCTAGAACGCCCGAGCCTCGGGAACACCATTGTCCCGTTAACCGAAAAACCTATTTTAGCAACATATACGTACTTACATATGAATTTGCTTTTAATCCATTCCATGAGACCCTGTGCTAGTATTAAGTGGAAAACCTCAGACCATTGTCGTCACCATCTGAGTGCTTAGCATGAAACATTTCTGTTCCACACTAACCAGGTGTTGATGGTGGTTTTTGGCGAGGAGGTCACAGGAGTAATTTCGCATCAATTTCTGGCGTCCTGGAATAGCTCGAGACAAGGTATGAATTTATTTTTATAGTAGGGATAAGGTATTTTGGTTGCCGTTAGCCATACTTTGATATCTCACGACCCTAGCCTAGTAGCATGGTCTATATCCCTAGCCTATACGTAAAAATACCTACGCATGCGCATTAGCCTGGCCCATGCTCGAGCCAAACCTAGGCAATTCACGTCACCAATACTTGGAGACACACGGCCATCCCTTGGCCAAGCTTGAATGCCTCACGCCATCTTCATTCCTTGGCCTATGGCCTAAGCCTAACCCCGCCAACACCTCACGCCATCTGCCTCTTGGCCTATGGCCTAAGCCTAACCCCGCCAACACCTTGGCTTTCATTCTCGTGGCCTAGCTTAACCCGCCATTAGCCTTGGCCATTTTCCTCTTGGCCTAGCTTAACCCGCCATTAGCCTTGGCCATCTTCCTCTTGGCCTAGCTTAGTCCCGCCAATAGCCTTGGCCTTTATTCTCTTGGCCTATAGCCCAGCACTTAGCCCCGCCATTAGCTTGGCTATCCATCCTCTTGGCCTGCGCTTATTCCCACGGCCACTAGCTTGGACTCTTCCTTGTCCTCACGGCCCCGCCTATGCCCAAGCTCTATTCACGACAATTACCCGTCCTTATGCTCACGCCCCTTCTCCTTGGAGGCCCACGGCTAATCTCTGCCCTAGCCTTGGATGCCCATGCTTCTAGCTTGCCCTAATCTTGGATATCCATGTCTTTGGCGTGCCTTGACACTTGGGTGCCCACGCCACCTCCTTGGCCTGATTATGGGTACCCACGCTATTGCTCTGGCCTAACCTTGGAGCCCCATGACTTTGCCTTGGCCAAATCTTGGAGGCCCAAAGTCAGGGCGCGGCTAAACCTTGGGGGCCTTACGGTTTTCCCCTGCTTGTGCTCACGGAGAGCCATGGTATTTTCTTCTCTCACGGGGTCTAGTTGCCCCCTTGGGACTAGAATATATTCTTCTCTAGCCTCCCCTCTATTTATGGGTCCCACTGATCCAAATCCTAGAGGATTATGGATTTTATTTAGTCCATAATACTCTAGTTTCCTAATCAAGGAAACCTGACAGCTCACGTATTTCCTCATGGCGTGATTTTTACAGCCCAATCCGTGAGGAATTAGGGGGTGCTTCCTTCACGAAATATTTTCCTCTGTGAGTTCCCTATAACATACTAAAAATTCAGAATTTTATCTAATATGGTATGGCCTGGGTGATTTTATTAATGGACAACATGCAAACTGTCCAGAAATCTGAAAATAACATAAATGTTATGGCTTATCCTTCGCACCTTATATCTAACTTCTCAATAAGATTATTATACCATGCAATATGGCTTATTATGATTATTATGGCCTATCTTTAGGTCTTGTATTGGCAATGCTTATGCATTCTTGATGATGGCTACGCTGTGATAGCGTCATTCGTCTGTTTTTCCTGATTATGGACTTGCTTCTATAAATCAGTGCTATAATTCTTAATCATGGCTCATGGCTATGAATTATATTATTTTGGACATTCATATGTCTTCATTACTCAGAGAATTGGTGCATTACATGCCACAAGCCAATTTCTCATATTTATGGCAAACCGAAAGTCGTATTTATTTGACCGTTGCCACAGAGAGTTGCTGAAATCCTCTCAGTCTAATTGGCGATTGCATAGCTCAATCCTTAGACTTATCTTATCTTATCTAATGGCGGTTACTAGCTCAACCCTTAGATTTATTTCATTGGTTTAAATGGCGATTGCCCGGCTCAATCCTTAAACCAAATCTCGAAGAGATATTCAAAGCTTATCGCTTAATCTCTATCTTATCGCAAAGTCCTAAGTTTACCAGTAATTGGTACGACTTGCACTTAGTCATATTTGACTTAACAAATATTTAACAAATCTTACGAGAATCAAGTAAGTTACATGGGGGGATATTCTTTAGGGTTTTGGTTTGGCGGTCTACGGCACGTGTGATTGCAACGGCTCAATCACTTAACGAGGAAGAAAGCTAAGTCGTGTGAACGTTGCTGAAAAGAGGGGATGAGAAAGTGGGCGGTTTATTCTTCCCTAATATTAGGCGCAAGACTTGCCCCACTTACTCCACACTCCCACTCTTCCACTTCTTACGAGATCAGTTGGAATTCTATTGCTATAAATAGGTCACTCGACCAGTTTGGAAATAACAACAAGAACAACAAGTTCAACAGTTTAATTCAGTGCAAGTTCAATCAATCAATCTCATCGATAGTTGATTAACTCTTCTCATTCAGCATTTAATATCTAGTGAGAATTGAATATCCAATCTTCTTTAGCAATTCAATCATCAACATCACAGAAAATCATAGCAATTCTCTGATCTCATCTTTCTCTGCTTCCCTCCCTAAACCAACCCTATATCCTCTTCTTGTAACTGAAGCAATACTCGAACGACCATTTCTTGGTTTAGGCGAGTCTTGTTCGATCTTGACCTCTCGAATTCATCACAATCTTTTATTACATCATCACACTTCATACTTTACCCCTCAGATTCTCTTTATTGTTTTACACCTAAAACATTTGGCGACCACAGTGGGAGGTCATTATCTCGGTTTTAAGAAGATATGGTTGAAACCAGGAGGCAGAGTTCAGAGAATACAAATTCTCCAAATATCCCTAGTGTCCCCACGAGTTTATCTACTGCAAGTGGGGTCACAAACACCCAAGCTAGTGGCGCCATCACCTCTGGCCCCATAATCCCAGCCGTGAGCTCTAACCCAAACCCTAATTTTGCCTCTGCCTCAAACCAGAGGGGGCCAACCTTATCCCCTTTCTCCTTGGGCGTGTCAACTCCTCTGGTGGGTTCTACCACGCCTACCCTATCCCAAATCACGTCCCCCCTATCTCATATGGTGGGGACCACCAATACCACTATCTCTCCTACCCCTTACACTCCTATCTCAAGCCGCACAGAAGCTTTTCTCCGGGCCCCGCATAGGAGAAACAAGGAGTACTGAAGACTCACCTAGCATTGCGGATCTCATGAAGACCCAACAAGATCTAGCCCTGAGTCAAAACAATATGGTGAAAGCCCAGATGGAGTTGCTGACTTGCTTGAGGACTCTCTCAGGGAAGCTGACGCCCCCAACAAATCCAGGGCTTTCACGTGTGGAACCCCTATCTCATTCCAACAAGGCGGGTCCTTCTCAGATTCATGTTATTCCTGATGATCAGGATACCCATATCCACACCACACGTGGACCAAACACAGGTTTGCAACATAACTTCGTCACTCGTGAAGATTTGCAGAATCTTTTGCAGGCTCGGAGCATGGAGAATTCAGATTTGTTTCATCGTCATCAACCTCCATATCCAATTGAAATTCAACGTGAATCTCTTCCTGAAGGGTATGTCACGCCTTCATTCTCGATGTATAATGGTATTGGGAATGCCCGAGAACATATCTTTCGCTTCCTGGAATCATTGGGGATACATGAAAGAAATCAAGTTGTATGTCTCAAGGAATTTTCGAAATCTCTGACGGGAAAAGCATACACTTGGTATAATAACCTAGCTCCTAATAGCATTCTCAGCTGGAGCCAGATGGTTAATGCTTTCCTCAAGAAATACTTCTTCGTGTCTGAGCAACTCACTCTCTCCGATTTGGGGAGACTCTATCAGCGAAACAATGAACATCCAGATGATTACGTGACGAGGTTCAGAACTCGTTCAGTGGATTGCAATGATCCAAATGTGACAGAGGTGCAGTTGGTAGAGCTTTGCATCAATGGAATGATACCAGTATATCGCGCCTTGTTGGAGAATCTGGACATTGACAATTTCACCAAGCTCCACAAGTCCGCGAAACGATCCGCCACTACTGCACCTGCGCTACTAGAAAGGCTCAGGCCTTTAAAAGCTGAAGAAAGCTGTGGTGAGACGCGTGCCAGCAAGCGACTCGTCAACAAGCAATATAGCTCTCTTCCCTCAGTTCACGTTGTCACTGAAAGTGTTAAGAGGAAGGCACCTACTCCTGAGGCCCCACAACTGAAACGTGCGGCCCCAACCCAGTCTCAAGCTCCTACACGAGTCCTAGCTGATAATCCTCCACCAAAAGCACCACGGCAACCAAGGGAATTTCCTAAGGTCCCTGATTTTCCTTGCACCATGGATGAAGTGATAGAGCTCCTGGAAGCATGGATTCAAAATGGTGTTGTCAAGATACCTCCTATACGGAGAGAGCCTACAGCACAAGAAATGACAGATCCCAAGTATTGTCACTTTCATAGATTCATCAATCATCCCACCAGCGAGTGTCATCGACTCAAGCAAATCTTCAACGAAAAGATAGAGTCAGGATAGTTGAACTTGGGGACTGAGGGTGTACATAAGAATCCACTCCCTCAGCACCAACCTCAACGTCAACACCAACGTCAGCATCAACCCAGCATTCGAAATTTCACCATCTCCGGAGAATCTGTCAAGCAAACTGCTAATTATTTGATGGAGAATTTATGCGAGCTCTTACATTTTTCTAGAAGTCAGCGAAGCAACATTTTCGCTGCCCTCAGCTGGATTGCTAGCGGCAAAGAACTCCCTATACCTGAAAAGGTTCAGCCGAAGCCTGGCGAAGTTACACCAGAGATGATGGCAGGGGAACGCGTTCCAATACCGATTATCTCTGCTCGTCTCGAAGGTACGAATTTTAAGAAAGTTCAAATTGATGCTGGTGTTATGGTTAATCTAATTCCAATCAAAACGCTCCAAGCAATTGGGATCTCTCGACGGTATGTCATCTACTATCCCACGGTAACGAAAGATTCAAAAGGAAATCTCCAAGACATATACGGTCATGTTACTTTGGATCTAAAGGTGGACTATGCTCGCACCAAAGCCAAGTTTCATGTAATCAAAGAAGATGAGGAACACGACATGATCTTAGGACGTCCCTGGCCCCATGGGAAGAGATTTGTACCTACAATCTCACCTGTAATCATCAAAGGCCAAGAGTTCATGTTTGACCAAGAAAGCTGCAACGTGGGAAAATTGGAGTACCGCGTAGGGTCTAAAACTCTGGTGACATTCAAAGAGGTATGTGAAAGTGATTTGAAATACTTTATTCACAATTATTTAGTTCATGGAAATCCTATCCAACGTGTCCCCACACAAGGATTGGATAATTCTCCGACATGGGGACTTGATTGCATCAAGTCTATCAAACCCTCTGAGGCACCTCGGGAGGAAATCAAGGCCACTTCCAATAGGTGGGTCCGGGCGAAGCAACGGTCTTATAGGCGAAAGACACCTGAGATGTCATGGGTTCCTAAGGCTACTTTGCAAGAAGGAGATATGGTTGCGACGCACTAACCGAAAAATAGCTTCTATTTCGGGGTCCACACCAAACTGGGGAGGGCCTTATGTCTTATCTCGAGTCATGCCTAATGCCCGATACATGATAAGTGCAATATATGAGCGTCCTTCAAACATGGTGATCAATGGCAAGTGGCTCAAGAAGATATGAAGATTCACTTTCTAATTCCTTCAAAAGAAAAGTGCAAGCAATCTCTTGCCTTTTAACAATTTCATTCAAAAATTCAAATTCAAAACCTATGAGTTCAAAACCATCAATTCCTACAAATCCTTTGTTCATAAAACCAAAGCAAAATAAAAATCTACTGAGAAAATGTTTTGCTCCTGAAGCTCTTCAGAAACAACCATCTAGTGAAGATTTCGCTCCTTCATCAGCTGCCTTCTTTATTAGAGCAATATGAGCAGTCTTCTTCTTCACCTCTTCAGTTAACTTACGGAGTTCCTCAGTCATGGCAACATGATTCCTCTCTTCTTGCTTCACCAAATCATGGGTGAATTTGCCAACAGCAGCACGCCTTGTTCGGATGTATTGGATTCTCGCTTGAAGCCATAACAAATTGGGTTTGAAGCTTTCAAATGAAGCAATCAGCTCTTCTGCTTCATCTAACGCCTCATTGGTCACGGCTCTCAGTGGGGTGGCATCCATCTTCGAGATCAAATTCATAATGTCAGCTGCAACACCTGTAAGCGTATGAAAGTGGGCACACCTTCCAACAATAATAAGGTGACCATAGAGATTCCATATCCTTCTATACAGTGGGACGTGTCCCTCGGGAACATTAAATCCTCCCACTAGTATATGACCACGGAGAATCGTTTCATGGGGACGATTATATGCCAAACCAGCATGAGGAAGCTCAAGAAGAGTCCACCTAGTTGGAGCATCTACTCCAACAATGTCGATATTCTCACAGGCTCATGTTTCTTATCGACGAGCTGAAAGAATTTCAAAGCAAGCAGAAGTTTAATAATATGTTTCAAGCTATATGATGAAAGCTTAACATAAAAGGATGATCGAATCTACCTCAGCAATAGGAGGATTCTCATCAGCAACATCGTCAAAATCCTTACTGAGGTTTTGACCATCACTGATCTTTTTACCAACGAAGTAGCTGTCATTCGTTTCTTCATTATCCTCAGAAGGCTGCAAGAGCAAACAAGGTGAGAATAAAATACCAAATATTTTATTTCGAATTGAAGGAGTTGATAAAGGTAACCTGCGTCACAGAGGATTTAGGCCATGTGGAGTCTCCACTTTTATTCTGCTCAGTAATCATGTCAGTGGATTTGGGCGGTGTATTCGGAGTCGATTCTTCAAGCACTGGGTTCCGCTCTAAAGGAACAAATGAAAACTTCTCGACTCCTGTAGCAGGTCCATCCTACATCAAATAAAGAAGAAAAGTCATTGAAAGAAGATATATCGAAAGATTTACGACGTTATTTGAAGGAGCAATTTTCTGACGTCTGAATTCTTACGAAGAACGGCGAAAAATTTCAAAATCTGTACAAATCAGTAAGAGATATGAAGAAACTTTCTTCACGGAGGTTGTTCGTATGGATGTTTCCTATCACGTGCTAAAAGGGCTTGATTTTTGGAGCAACCTACTGTCCGGAATGATTTTTCTTCTAAACAGCGTACAGACTGCGACATTCCTGGACGTGGCGTCACTTTGTGGCACATGACGAGCAAAAATGCATGAAATTCAGATTTTCTTTTTCGAGGTGAAAGCTACTGAAGTCCTTTTTCTAAATTGGGGTCAATCATCGAAATCCGCCATCGGATGAAGATTCTACGGTCATTCTCGTAACGTGACTCAAAACAGGAAAATCTGACGGGATTTTTACTATTCTACTAAAAGTGAAAATGTCGCAAAGAGAAAGAAGTCTTACCGTTACCTAATCCTTTGCAAATGGATTGGGGACTTGATTAGCACTTAAAGGAGTCGCCATGGAGCTGCTACTAGCTGGGGAAATGATACTCCACCCGGAAGACGGTTAACACCGAAAGATACAGTTTCGGTATTGGTCTCTTGTGTTGCGACGCTAACGAACTTCTGATTAGGCGGAGTTGGCTGCACCAAAGAGTCATGAATAAGATTTCAAGATTATCACAAGTCAAGCTTATGCGAGTACTCCAAAGTACAAGGTCCAGTTTGGGCTCCATGTTCGTGGATAAGGTTTCTGTGCGGATGCGGCTGTACCATCAACTTGTGCTCACCCTGGAACACTCATGGTTCCATGCTGCGCAGGGGACTTAATGTTGATGGTGGTTTTTGGCGAGGAGGTCACAAGAGCAATTTCGCATCAATTTCTGGCGTCCTGGAATAGCTCGAGACAAGGTATGAATTTATTTTTATAGTAGGGATAAGGTATTTTGGTTGCCGTTAGCCATACTTTGATATCTCACGACCCTAGCCTAGTAGCATGGTCT
>JAJJMA010283143.1:0-16501 GCA_023529015.1 Papaver nudicaule | reverse complement strand
AAAATCAGTGGTGACCTGGTGCAAGGACTCTGACCAAGCTGAAGCTCTTGCAATGATTGTAACGGTCCGTCCCTCCACCGATACTGTCCCCACTTAGCCACTGCGGTCATCCGACAGTGTGGGGTTTTAAACGGGCACCGCTGCGGTCATCCGGCAGCAGTTTCCCAGGAGGTCACCCATCCCGGGACTACTCCCGCCCGGGCACGCTCAACTGCAGAGTTTTTCCATCTTCTGAGTTAATTGTGCTTAAAAAGGCCTCAATGTTAGGAAAGGACAAACCATTACTTAATTCGACGAACTCTACCTGCCGAATCGGGGTATTACAATGATTGAAGCAATGAAATGGATATCTTCTCTTAATATCAACAATGTTTTAGTTGAAGGAGACAACCAAGCTGTTGCTGAAGCCATGAATGGAGCTCTAGGAAAAGTGAGGTGGAAAGATGGTTATGTTATTCATGATGCTAGAAGTTTGTTCAATGATCTTAGTAATATTAAAGTCTGTTACAACCCAAGAGATAGTAATTTGGCTGCTGACAAACTAGACAAATTCGATAGAGTCAATAAATTTTCTAGGGTTTTCAGAGAAGATATCCCTGAACCTGTCAGGTTACAAATTCATCTGGATCAAGCTAGCACTTATGAGCATGTTTGTAACCTTGCTTAAGTTGGTCTGCGTGTCTTTGTAGTTGGTCTGTGTGCATTTGTAGTTGAGTTGTGTTTGTGTTGGGTGTTCCAGTTTGAATCAGTTTGTATTTTTTCCATCCTCTAATGAAATTTTTTTTCTTTCAAAAAAAAGAAAGATCTTTAACTACGTTCGGTCTCAGGCATAGTCTTATGGGGCAAGATTGAGCTACTACTTCCAGCAAAAGCGTGGTCTATTCCCCCACTACTACTTCTCTCTCCTAGGAGTTGGTAGTAACTCAAGTAGTAGCAAGATTGAAGCGCTAAACCAGTCATCGCTGAAAAAGTGAAAAAACGTTGAACCATTCAGCGCTGAAAAAGTGAAAAAACACTGAATGGTTCAGCGCTATATTCTTATCCATTGAATTAATTGTCATATTTTGATCTAATGGCTGAGATTCTCAGCGCTGAATGGTTCAACGTCTAGTTGTCCAATCTCACCAAACCATAAAAACGCCTCCTACCTACTAGCTGATGTGGATGTCCAATCTAGTATTGGACACCATAAGACTAAGCCTCAACTAAACCCTACTAAAGTTGTCAATCCTTGCTATTTTAAGGGCGAGTTTTTTTTTTAATAGGGGCAATATGTGCTTACCATATCCCATCCTAGTTTATAAGGGGTGACTAATTACAATTAATCTATCCTAATAAGTTACAAATTATAATTAACCATTAATTCTCCACCCACAGACCCACTAGTTCTCCCTCTCAATTTTCAGTTACAAAATTATACTCCTCCCACTCCCCTACTCTTACTCCTCCATTAACTTCCCACAAATTTCCCACTTCTCATACACACACACACAAAAAAAAAAAAACACTTCCATTAACCATTTTCCCCCCTCAAAACTCCTCTACTACTCTCGAATTCGAGTTTAGTGTTTTCCACATTAGATGCATGGCTAACGACGGACAACGAGATTATTCAACAATTACTTACAAGAGGAGGAAAGGAACGACAAAATCAAACTCAAATAAGGATAAACCCCGTGAAGAAGACAACGAACAACCGGAGGAAGAAATTGACGAATCTTTGGCCCAAATGAAGAAGTAAGTTGCTACAATCACCTTTGCAATTGTTTTGAATGTAGCTTGAATTGATTTGATAGGTTAGAACCGTCAATTGAATTTACAACATGAAATATCGTCATAGTTGTTAAACATTCCATGACGATTTTTCACCCTCAGAAAAAAAATCAAGATGATTTAGTCACTGCATATTAAGTTTCGTAGGTGCGTTGTCGAACCGCAACAAATATAATTCAGTTCTTAACCTTCACAATAAATAAAATAATATAGTGGCAAGAACAGATTCGTTCCACAGAGAGAGATATGGTTTATCAGTTGTATTTGAAAACTTAAGAGTAACCAAAGGGGGGGGAATGTTTGTTGTTTTAAAACTAAAAGTAAAATAAAATAAAAGCAAGTAAATAAGACGCAAAGAATGATTGAAAGTAATCAAGAGTGGAGAATATTGGTTAAGGATTCATCTTAAATTGCTTAACATGCATATGAATAATATATGGAGTGTCGACTAGTTCTATCATCATCAAAAGCCCTAGAATACATCATCGCGAAAATATTCCAAAATTTCCTAATGTCATCACACACCATAACGATGAATGTGTGAATACTACGTAGAGAATAACCCGACACCATGAGCAATCGAATTCAACTCTCTAAGAGCACTAAGTTTTGTGAAATAGGCTAATCAATGCAATGAGCCACCATGAATGGCTCATTCAACAAAGGTTGTATCCTACATATGACTCTCGAAGCTATCACCACCTCAATAATCATATTGTGCTACTTATGAATAGGTTCTTCAACTATTTCGTATCTCCAAACCTAATTCTAGCAATAGATAATAACAAAATCTAACTCAAATTGAATCAAAAGATGTTTTATCTTAGTGTAATACATCAATCATACACTCAACCACATAGTAGAATATAATCGATAATAAATATGAATAAGTTTAACTCCATAATTAAGCAAATAACATGTCTTGCAATATAAAGACTACATCCTCAACCAATAAAAGAAATTTAGCTACTCATGTTCTTATTGAAATCCATAGAAAATAATAAGAAAGTGCTAGAAATCATAAAAACCCGTTATCCCGACGCTCCAATCTTTCTCCCAAAGCTCCACCTCAAAATCCGCACCAAAACCTAGCTTTTTCTCTGCCTCGGGAAGCGTGCACAGTAGCCTCCCCGAACTTTCGTCCATCTGCGTCTTGATAATTCTCTTCTGTGAAAAACTCTCTATTTATTCATACCCAAAACTCAAAACCTGATTTCCAAAATCAATACCTTTCCTAAGCCCGTCACCGTCCAAGCCCAACTCCATCTCCCTGGAACACACCAACCAAGCCCAGCCGCTGCTCATTCCCTGCCACCCGTGTGAAATACACGCACAATCTCCTTTTTCTTCATCTGTTCATCAGATTCACAGTAAAACAACCTGCCGGAATTCTATCGGTGCAACGAAATCATCCACTGTCCCAGCTCCAATTCGAACATCAACCCAAGACATAAACCTTCTGAAATACCCATTATATTCAAAACTCCCCTAATCTCCATCGTCGTCGTCTTCAACAACAACGGCACCGACGGTAAGCCATTAATGGCGAGTGCCATTCTTCCCTCTCGTGCTGTCTTTTCCCCAGTGAAGTTGCTGTAATAAACTCCTCAAAGCGCTCATGCAACCCTGTACAGGTTGTAACATCGAGTCCCCTGATGAAACTCCTGATTCCAATTGAGTTCTGTTCCCGGCTTCTGGTTTCGTCGGCGATGAGAAATTAGAATTAGGCCATGTTTTCCATTTGGGCCTTGTTTTTGAGTGCCCCTTATCCTCTGAAGGAGGTTGGATATAACCAGGCTGCCCCCTTTCATACTGTATGCCCTAAAATTAGTTCTGCCGAGGCCTCCAATAACTCATGTTTGCGACACTTTTGAGCTTGTATCCTTCTCGTGCTCAAGACCACCAACTTCATATGACTCCAAGTTGTGAATTGAGTCGTTTTTGCTTCATTTTATTAAATATGATTTCAAAATACCTGCAAAATAGAAAACGGTTAAAATAAACAATGTATGAGGCTTAAGTCGACTAAAGTGTATCAATTAGGTACTCTTGAATAGGTGTTTTGCACACTTATCAAATCGCCAGGGACTTATACATTTCCTTGATGACTTGTTGTGTTTTTTTTTGCAAAATCGTCTCAATATTGTCCCAAACCATGACGAGTTTAGACCTAGAAAATTTAGGTTCTGTCCAGTTTTATGAAAAAATCGTAATTCTTTATCTTGACGATTTAGGGTAGTGCTGAAAGAAATCGCCATACATTTGTCAAATTCCTTGACGATTTTCTTGTTCTGATGAAAATCGTCATATAGTTTGTTGTTTCCATGACGATTTTCTGTGCCAGTTTACTTGTTAATTGATTTGTTTTGTGTATGTATAAAGGTTAAAGAAGATCAAAAGGGGAAAAAGAAAAATGCCACCTGAGGGTTCAAAACCAAGTCTTCCTACTACCAGACAGCGACCCGTGATAATCCATGAGCCAAACCCTGATGCAGTTCCTACTCTTACGGAGTTCGATGGTGATGGTAATGTTCTGAGGGTTGAAGATGATATTCCTAACTACGTGCTCCAAGTGTAACTTGATGAATACTGATCTGCTGGTATAGAACCTACTGACGAACCCCAAGGTGATGATGATGATGAGGAAAGTGATGATGATGGTGAGAAAGGTGATGGTGTTGACGAACCCCAAGGTGAAGACCAACCCCAAGGCAAAAAGAAAGGTAAAGCAAAGGAATCACACATTCCTGATCCAATTCTGATGCTACCAAAAGAATACGGGCCTTACGGGGTACCGGATTATGGTGGAGATGTTCTTTTCGGATACAAAACCCCTTGGGCTCAAACAGTCTACTCTACCTGGTAATATACTCGTCCTTTGCTTCTTATTTAAGATACAGCTAATCGTGATTGTTATTAATAAATTTCTATCTTGTAGGATCATTCGAATGCCACTAGACTATTGAGGCACCAAACGTCGTACCACAATATGTGGAACTGGAAGATTGAAGATGAATGTGAAAGGTTCATAGAGATTGTTGACAACTCCGGTTTGAGGCCAATTGTGAATACTCTGTTATCAACTATGACAACGAGACAGTATCAACATTCTGTGAGAGGTATTATGCGGAGACCGACACCATGCATTTTGGGTTCGGAGAGATGGGGATCACTCTTGAAGATGCTCATCATACTTTTATGGTCAAAATTGATGAGAAATCAACCAATGAAGGCTACGTAAAGCAACTCACTTTTCAGAGACTTGCTGAATTGTGCCAAGAGTTGTGTGGGTGGAGTGATAATGAGAAGGACTCATGGTATATGAGAGAAAAATATGGCAAACCGAAGAGGGAGTTCAATCTTGTAAGGTTGAGAGATGAGTTTTCGGGGACCAAGAAAAAATAAGAGAATGCTGGAGTGGAAGATCATGAAGTAAGGGCTGCTGCTGCGGCTTATCTCTTACATGTCCTCGCTATTTGTGTATTCCCTTCTTCTACCGGTAACAGGGTGAACGCCAACCATACAGCTATTAAATCCCTTGGAAAAGGTGAACGAGTACTCTTGGGGAACAACCATAGTGTCACATGTGAACAAGGCGCTGAGAAAGGTACCCCGTCATAAAACTGCTCAATTCAATTGCAACACGTCTCTGTTGCAGGTAATATATGAATTTTTGGTGGTTTAAGTTCGTACCTATTCCGTAATATATATATGGACTGTTGTTTATGTGTAGTTGATGTTCTTCACAGGTGTGCATATATGAACACTTTTCGAAACTAATGGCAGGGCATGAGAGGTGGAAGGATCTGCTAAAGGTAGGCTAATGGGAACCAGATCAACCAAGAGGCAAGAGGTACATCTTCACGGGGGATCAGCTGAAGGGTAAGAAGAATTAATACCTTTTTGTTCACCATAGATTGGACACCATGAAGGAACAAGAGGTAGTTTTTGACCCCTACAGGGAGGATATGATTAAGGGGAAGATACCACCAAGAGAACAAATGTATGTGGCAAGTCGGGTATATTCAAGATCGTCCAATTGACATAAAAAATGTGATGGGAAATTCAAAGTGGATCGTGGAAAATCAGGTGCTGATATTGGGCGTATTAACGTAGTTTACGATCCAAATCCCTTGAACCAACATTGGAACGAACGAATGGATAATTTGATACGGATATCTTTTATGGGATCCCGTGGTGCTTGGACATGATAGCACAAAATGATACAAGTGTATCCTAGTCTCTTTAAGAACTTGGTCGACCTCAAGTTAATTGAGGGAAGAACTCTATTTAGGAAAGGATTCCTATATAGAGAAGGATTCTTTATAAAGAAGGATTCTTAGATTAGGAAATATACTCCTAGGAGGTTTTGGGAATTTGATAGGTGTGCAAAACACCTATTCAAGAGTACCTAATTGATACACTTTAGTCGACTTAAGCCTCATACATTGTTTAGTTTAACCATTTTCTATTTTGCAGGTATTTTGAAATCATCTTTAATAAAATGAAGCAGAAACAACTCAATTCATAACTTGAAGTCATATAGAGTTGGTGGCCTTTGAACACAAGAATGATACAAGCACAAAGGTGTTACAAAAGAGAATCACTAAGGGGCAGCCACAGTTACCGAAGGCAGCCAAGGGAGTCAAGACAAATTACTGAAGCACCGGAGGTCTTTCACTCAGGGCAGACACTTTGGATTTTTGGGCACCATAGAGGCAGACAGGTTATTACCACCCTCTCCAAGTCGCTAAGGGGTAACCCTTATCCTTTTCTTTAATAGCAGAACGCAGATTTTCTTTGGTTTCAGATCTGTGTCTGAAATTTAACAGAATGGGGAGACAGAGCAGAGTGGAAAGAAATTGTGGAGAAACAGCCAACCAAGGGAGATTCAAGCCGTGTATCAAGAGCAACTAGGGGAGAACAACACGAGTTAAGGTGGATTTGGATCCAAAACTTATAATCTGCAGACGACGAAGAACTGTGTGATGTGTTGGTGTTGATGAAAGGTCCATGTTCCAGCTTTATAGTGCAATGAGGAAGAACGGGTTTGTGATGAGGTGATTCATGGGTCAAATTGGTGTTGTGGGTTCAGTCAGGTTCATTTCAGTTGCAACAGAAAGAGGAAGATTAATGGTGATGTTACTGATGGCGACTGGAGGATGACAATCAGTGGAATAGAGAAGAGAAAGAAGAAATTGGAAGCTGTATTGAAGATTGTATTACAGTTCAGAGAATGGGTTGTATTCAATTTCGACTACTAATGTTGTTTGAAGCTTGAATTGGGATGAAAGAGAGCTCAGATGCAAACTGTTTTAGGAATTTTGAAATTGCACTGTCAGATTCGCATATCCGACAGTATGGAAGAGATGGTTCGCGTGTGGGTTGCACGTGCGGTGTGAAGAAGACCTGTCAGTTCCGCAGAACTGACAGTTGAGTGAGTTAGCGGTTGGGCTTGACAAGGTTTTGTTCTTGGCCCAAGTAGAGGATAATGGGTCAGTGATGAATAGTGTACACAACTGGGCTTTGGTCTAGAAAAGGAAATCAGGGTTGGTTTTCAGTTTCTATGCATGAATAAATAGGGAAGGAAAGTTCACAGAGAATCATCACGCAATACAGAGTTTTTCAGACGCACAGTTCCCGAGACATAGTTTTAGAGTTAGGTTTTGCACGGTTTTCAAGGTGGAACCTTGGGAGAAAGATTGGAGCTTTGCACAAAGGGGGTTTTTATGCTTTTAATTATTTTCTTATTATTTTCTATGGATTTCAATAAGAACATGAGTAGCTAATTTCTTTATTATTGGTTGAGGATGTAGTCTTTTAATTGCAAGACATGCTATTTGCTTAATTATGGAGTTAAACTTATTCATATTTGTTATCGATTGTATTCTACTTTATGTATGAGTGTATGATTGATGTATTACACTAAGATAGAACATATTTTGATTCAAGTGGCCAATTGAATTAGGTTATGTTATTATCTATTGCTAGAATTAGGTTTGGAGATACGAAATAGTTGAAGAACCTATTCATAAGTAGCACAATATGATTATTGAGGTGGTGATAGCTTCGAGAGTCATATGTAGGACACAACCTTTGTTGAATGAGCCATTCATGGTGGTTCATTGCATTGATTAGCCTATTTCACAAAACTTAATGCTCTTAGAGAGTTGAACTCGATTACTCATGGTGTCGAGTTATTCTCTACGTAGTATTCACACATTCATCGTTATGGTGTGTGATGACATAGGAAATTTCGGAATATTTTCGCGATGATGTATTCTAGGGCTTTTGATGATGATAGAACTAGTTGACACTCCATATATTATTCATATGCATGTTAAGCAATTAAAGATGAACCCTTAACCAATATTTATCTCTCTTGATTACTTCAAATTATTCTTTGCGTCTTGTTTACTTGTCTTTATTTTATTTTGCTTTTTAGTTTAAAACAACAAACATCCCCCCCTTGGTTACTTTAGGATTCAAATATTAAAATAACAAACCATTACCTCTTCATGGACGAACTTGTTCTTACCTCTATACTATATTAATATATATTGTGAAGGTTTAGGACTTAATTATATTTGTGCGGATTCGACACGCATCAGGAAACCCAAACCACTATATATAGAGGTGCCTAGCTCATAGCTTGGACACCGAAGGCATCTATTAAATCTAGAGAAGAAGTTTGTGAAGTAATCATTGTATTACAAATGCAAGCTTAGAGAGATTGTGAGCCTGAAAGAAAGAATTGTAATATTGTCTTGTTCATAATCTAGAGAAGATATATTTCTTCGTAAATCTGTTCTTGTGTATACGTTTTACCTATCTTTCGTCTATAGTTATTTCGAATTCCACCCTAATAACTCTAGTCATCAAGAGTACATAGATTATACGTATCAAGTTGGTATCAGAGCTTAGTTAGCTCCTTTTTAGGGAAGTACTGTGGTTTATGGTCTTTATTAGATTTCTCTACAAGAAGCTTGGTGAGTTACTCGTAAAGCAGGAAGACGTTAAGAGGACAAGGAACCCTAGGATGAAGCCAGACGAAGATCCTAAGGGTGATGATACTCCGAAGACTACTGAGGAGAAGGTAGCTACGCTACAAACAAACATGAAGTTAATTCAAGACATTCTTAAAGAGTTGAAGGAATGTATTCTTTCCAATACACCCGGGCCGAAGAAAAAGAAGAGTAAGACTCCATTTGAGGTTGCGGATGATGAGGAAGAAGAAGATCTAGGGGATGGAGAAGAAACCAAAGAACCTAAAGAAACCAAACCTCTTGGTAAGAAACAAAGTAATCTGAAAATCGATTTCCATGTTGAAATTCCACTTTGATGGGAGTATCGACGTAGAGAAGTTAGATGATTGGATAGAGCATCTAGAGACGTATTTTTCATTTGACAAGTTCAATTCAGGAAGAAAGATTGCTTGTGCGACATTGAAGCTACAAAAGCATGCTCTTATATGGTGGAAGGCTTATAGAAGACAAAACCAGGGAGCATTGTCGTGGAAGAAGTTCGAGGAAGTCATAAGGAAACAATTTTATCCGGTTGGTTACCTTGAGGAAATATGGCTCAAGTGGTACAACTTGAAGCAAGCATACAACCAGTCCGTGCAAGAATATACTTCTGAATTTCAGAACCAAGCTATGGTTCTAGATTTGGACTTAGGAGATAATGCTATCTATATGAAGTACATCTCTGGGTTCCATGAGTATATACGGAAGGAGTTGAAGATGTTTTCAGTCGATACTATCGCTGAAGCAAGTATAAAAGCCCATGCCATTGAAGGTAGGCTTAAGAAAAATGACTCTAAGGGAAACCCGAAGGTGAAATCTGGGGGTACCAGCGTCAAAGGAGGTGAAAGAAGCAAAGACGAAGGGAAGTTCAATGACAAAGGAGGTTTGTCTTGCACACATTGCAAGCAAACATGGCACGTAGTAGACAAGTGTTGGGAGAAGCATCCTCATCTTAAGCCAAGAGGGATACAAAAGAGAGAAGCCAAGAAGACCACACTAGTTGCTCACTCCAAAAGAAGTTCAAGGACTGACGGAACCTAACTCGAAGCTTTCTCTAATGACCGGAGCAACAAAAGGACCTACAAGAGATGATCCTAGGGAACGTCTCTTCCTTGTGAAGCAAGTTAAGACAACATTAGTTGATGTTGTTGTTGACCCGGGAAGTCAGAAGAATTTACTTTCAAATTCTTTGGTACAAAACCTAGGTTTGAAGACATTCAAACATCCAAATCCATATCCGTTAGGATGACTCCAAAATGAAGGAGGGTTACAAGTTTCGCAGCAGTGTACGTTCAAGTTTGCTCTAGATGAGTCCTACATTGACGAAGTTACATGCGACGTGGTACCTTTGGATGTGTGTCAAGTTGTACTAGGAAGTCCTTATTTATGGGATAGAGATGCTACTCTATATAGAAGGGAGCAGAAATATACCTTTGAGAAAGAAGGTTAGACTTATGTAATTCGGGCTATAAAGTCTCCTCTTGTAGGAGCAAGTCTGATTACAGCCACTCAGGCTAAGCGGTTGGTGAATGCTAGTACAAAGTTTATTCTCCTTGTGATCCGTTCTCTCAAAGAGAAGCCGAGTAGAGTTTGTTTGGCTACTTTGTCTAAACAACAAGAAGACGACCAAGATAGGTTGAAGATGAAATATGAAGATTTGTTTTCAGATATCAAGGGGTTACCACCAAAGAAGAGTGTGGAACATGAGATCATGTTGAGGGGAGAAAGTTCTCTACCTAATGTAGGGCTCTAACGCACATCCGTGGAAGAATCCGAGGAGATAAAGAGACAAGTCTTAGAACTTCTAGAGTTAGGAGTTATAGTACCTAGTGCTTCACCATGTGGATCAGCCGTGTTGTTGGTGCCGAAGAAGGATGGAGGCTGGCGTATGTGTATACATTACCGAGCCTTGAACAAGATCACAGTCAAGAACCTTTACCCGTTACCACGGATAGATGATATGATGGATCAATTGGAGAGTGCTCGAGTCTTTACAAAGTTGGATCTTAAATCTGGTTATCATCAAGTGAGAGTGCGAGAAGATGATACATGGAATACTGCTTTCAAGGAAGAGTGATACATGGAAGACTGCTTTCAAGGAAGAGTGAACGAAAAGAAGTGTGAGTTTGGAAAGGAAGAGTTGGTATATCTCGGTTTCATTATTGGTGGTGGGAAACGTAAGATTGATCAAAGGAAGGTTGAGGTGATCACTAAGTGGCCAAGACCTAGCATGGTGACTGAAGTCAGAAGTTTCTTGGGGGCTTGCACATACTTGCGCAAGTTTATTAAGCATTTTTCTACTATTGCTTGGCCACTACATGGTATGACGGGGGCTAAGGCAAAGTTTGATTGGCAGCAAACCCATGAAGACGCTTTTCAGTTACTTAAGAAGAAGATTTCAGAAGCACCAATATTAGCTCTGCCTAATTTACAACGTACTTTTGAAGTTGAGTCAGACGCTTCTAACTATGCATTAGGAGGAGTGTTGCTACAAGATGGTAAACCAGTGGAGTACCATTCAGAATTGTTCTCGGGTGCTATTAAGAACTATCCACCTCACGACAAGAAATTTTATGCCTTGTATCAATGTGTTAAACATTGGAGAGTGTATCTCTTAGGTAAATAAGTGGTAGTGCATTCGGATCATAAGCCATTGAAGTATCTACATGCACAAACCAAGTTACAACAAGCTTGACACATGAAGTGGATGTCCTACTTAATGGCATTTCATATAATCATCAAGTACAAGAAGGGAGTAACAAACAAGTTGGCCGATATGTTGTCAAGACCGCCAGTTAGTTTATTAGTGGCTATGCGGATTCAGCCAATTGTTCCCCAAGAGTATGCTGAGTCGTACGCATCCAGTAAAGACTTCAAGAAGGTGTTATAGAAGGTAAGAGGTGGTTTGAAAGGTGAGTTGGAACTCCGAGATGGGTTACTATACAAAGGTCAGCTGCTATGCATTCCAGAAGATGGAGATAGGTTGGAATGGTTGAGAGAAGCACATACATCCCGAGTTGCTGGACACTTTGGGATGAATAAGACGCTACTTAACCTACGACGTTATGTCTTTTGGCCAAAGATGCAAGATGATGTGGCTAAGTTTGTTCGAGGTTGTAAGTTGTGTTGCACATCTAAACCCTCAAACAGGAAACATGGGTTGTATATACCATTACCGGTACCATCAAGACCTTGGGAGAGTATTTCTATGGATTTCCTTGGTGGATTGCCGAAGACCAAGTCGGGTCATGATTACTTATTCTTTGTGGTTGACCGGTTCAGCAAGATGATTGCATTGATTCCATGTACAAAGACGGTGACAGGAGCGGGTGCAGCAAAGCTCTTTTTCGAGCATGTGTGGAAGCATTTCGGGTTACCTACCTCGATTATTTATGATAGGGATAGTCGGTTTCTTAGTCACTTTTGGGATACTTTGTGGAGAATGATGGACACTAGGTTGAAGAAGAGTACAACTTTTCATCCACAAACAGACGGGCATACAAAGGTAGTCAATAGGACTATGGTTCACATGTTACGGGGATATAATTCTAAGCATCCTAAGACTTGGGATGAGAGTCTACCATATCTACAGTTTGCTTTCAATAGAGCGGTTCACAGTTCTTCGGGAAAATCTCCTTTCGAGACGTGTTATGGCTACTTACCGCGTAGTCCTTTCGATTTGGTGTTTTCAAGTGATACAACAGTTGGGGGAAAAGAAGGAAGTGAGAGACAAAAGGCACAAAAGTTCTTGAAGAAGATTTCTCAAATTCATGCGACCGTTGAAACACAATTGAATAAGTCACAAGCCAAATACAAGGCAAAACATGACAAGCATCTTGTTCCTTGTAATTTTGGTGTTGGTGACATGGTATGGCTGAAGTTAGGTAAGGAAAGGTTGAAAGGGGAAGGTAAGAAGTTGAAGCCATTGAGGTATGGACCGTTTCGTATTCTCGACCTGATTGGTGACAATGCCTTTCGTCTCGATTTACCACTTTATCTAGGAATGTACTCGGTCATTAATGCCGAATACTTGAAGTTGTTTGAACCACCTTTACTAGATGATGATGGGGATGACATGATGATCTTACCGCGCGTAGAAGACTTATGGTTTGATCGAAAGGAACCACTAAAAGAAGATTGCATTTTGGAGCGAAGAGTGACTAAGACACGACAAGGAGAAAGAGAAGCTTAATTTCCTAATTGGATGTCAAGGTCAAGTTCCCAGCAAGGCTAAGTGGTTCAACAAGGAGAAAGAAACTCTCGAGTTCCCTAACCTCCATTTCTAAACTCTTACCGGAGTTCGAGTTCTTAAAGGGGGGACCCATGATACAGGTGTATCCTAGTCTCTTTAGGAACTTGGTCGACCTCAAGTTAATTGAGGGAAGAACTCTATTTAGGAAAGGATTCCTATATAGAGAAGGATTCTTTATAAAGAAGGATTCTTAGATTAGGAAATAGACTCCTAGGAGGTTTTGGGAAACCCAAACCACTATATATAAAGGTGCCTAGCTCATAGCTTGGACACCGAAGGCATCTAGTAAATCTAGAGAAGAAGTTTGTGTGGTAATCATTGTATTGCAAAAGCAAGCTTAGTGAGATTGTGAGCCTGAAAGAGAGAATTGTAATATTGTCTTGTTCATAATCTAGAGAAGATATCTTTCTTCGTAAATTTGTTCTTATGTATACGTTTTACCTATCTTTCGTCTATAGTTATTTCGAATTCCGCCCTAATAACTCTAGTCATCAAGAGTACAGAGATTATACATATCACAAAATCATACCTGAAATGGTACCTTGCATTCACGCATGCCAAAGTGATACACGGGGAAGAGGAAATCATTCTCCCTCGTGGCCGTGGTGGACGTGGGCGTAATACCGTCCCCGATGATTCTTCGTTTATGCGTAAGTATATATTTTGCGATTGAGTTGTTTAAGATTGATTCATACTTAGATTACTCAAATATCTTACTCATGTATTTTTTTTATGATAATAGAAGGAGCGGTTGAAAGATATCCTCAACTGGTTGTTTTTGAGATCGGATAAAGGAAAGGGGTTGACCGAAGCTGAACTGAACCACCATACTCAACACGTTAGGCACATGCATATTCCTGAGGCGGAGCACATGTTCGAGGAATTACGACACAACTCGAAGAAGAGTCATGTTGAAACCAGTGACACTCAAGAGACGGGAGAAACTTCTAAACGAGGTCGTGGTTGTGGCTGTGGGCGTGGGCGTAGTGAAGGTGAAGGTGAAGCCGATGGGAGCAACACTGATATGGTTTAGGTTTTTTCGTTTAACACTTTGGTTTTAGTAGGTGAAATATTATGTCGGTTTGGTGTGTTTGATACATTTTTTGTTTCTTAGGTTGACAATGGTTTGTTTGTTTTTTTAATAGTTTGTTGCTGACAATTGATAGGATTTGGTAAATCGTACTTTGTTTGATTGATTTATGTTAGTTTACATGTCTAAAATGTTTGGTAACTCAAAAAATTACCAGAAATTCGTCATGGTTTATGTTGAAACCACGACGACTCCGACAACCTGTTTTTATGTAGCTGTTAATACACCTGCACTCGTCATGGTCATGTTGTATACCATGACGATTTTCGTATAATAAAATTTAGTCGTCATGTAAGTTATGCAACAATCATTACGATTTAACTTGTTCTTTGGGCAGAGGGGTGATTTTTCTAAAAGATAAATCGTCAAGGTTATGTTATAGTGTGACGATTTAGAAAGCAGTATTTTCGGCCATATTGGATCCACTTATTAAATCGTCATGGTACTGTATAAACCTAGACGATTGTTCAACTCTACACGTAGAGTCGTCATGGACCATCATATTACTATGACGGTTCAGTGAATCGTCATAGTTTTAGGGACTTTCTTTGACGATTCTGGGTCTGAAGCAATTGGATTGAGTTGATTTCGACGAATTTAACATTCAAATAAGTCTTCCCATAATTGTTTTGAGCTTTGAGAATCATGTTTGAACATTTTTGAAAACACAATACAAATGATGGTGGTGGTGGTGGAATTGGAGGCGGCGGCGGTGGTGGAAATGGAGGTGGTGATAATGACTAACTATCTAATCTTAAGATGATTTGCTAATTAATAATCGAATATTTTTGATAATCCTAATCACAATCTCTAATCCTAATTATGGTGGATATGGGGTTTTTGAAATTAATTTATTCTAACACTATTTGGCCTTTAGTGTTCGACTCTAATGAAATAACCCCTCGCCTTTAAAATAGCAAGGTTGTCAATGGACTTATCCGTCCGGAATAGCCGATTCGGATTCGGATTCGGTTCGTAATTGAGCACCCTTTGACAATTCTAAAGCCCACTACTATTCTTTGATTGTGGTTGAGGAGGAGTCTTGTTGATCGACGACATGTGAATTAAGTGCAATCACGCGGTCACGCCCCAAAAAGATAACGACAAGAAAGGAAAGAAAATAGAATCCCAATAAAAAAACAAAAATATTAAAAGAAGGAGGAATATAACATCCCCATCACGGACCATCCTAATCGTCTACCCTATCTCCAAACCGTAAGATATCTTTTCAAAAATCAAAATCAACGGTATCCACATAAAGAGGACCACAAATCTTAAGAACCACACTAACCTAATTTTATGCGGAAAAAAAGAAAAAAGGAAGCAAAAAGGAATCTCCTCGAATATATAAAAAATTACCCTATTTACCACCCGCCGCTTAACTCTAGTCAAAACCTAACCACGGAATAACCGTGGTTCGTACTTTTCTCCCAAAACCCTAGACCATTTCAGATTCCAACACGTGTCTTAAGCCAACGGCCGGTATCCATCAAGAGAACCAAACCCTCCCCTATATAATACCAGAAGGGGATCCATGGAGAAATAAACAAATTACACTGAAACCTTCTGATCATCTTCTTCTTCTTTCAATCTAACGAAAATCTTAAGAATGGGAAACCCTAAAGTTTTCTTTGACATGACCGTCGGTGGATCACCAGCCGGACGTATCGTGATGGAGCTGTACGCCGACGTCGTTCCCCGTACCGCAGAGAACTTCAGAGCTCTTTGCACCGGAGAGAAAGGAGTTGGAAAGAGTGGTAAACCACTACACTACAAGGGATCTGGATTCCACAGAGTGATTCCTGGATTTATGTGTCAAGGAGGTGATTTCACTGCTGGGAATGGTACCGGTGGTGAATCAATCTATGGTTCAAAGTTTGCTGATGAGAACTTTGCCAAGAAGCATACCGGACCTGGAATCTTGTCCATGGCTAATGCTGGACCTGGTACTAATGGATCTCAGTTTTTCATCTGCACTGAGAAGACTGCTTGGTTAGATGGGAAGCATGTTGTTTTTGGTCAAGTTGTTGAAGGTATGGATGTTGTTAGAGCTATTGAGAAGGTTGGATCTCAGTCTGGAAAGTGTGCCAAGCCAGTCGTTGTTGCTGATTGTGGTCAGCTTTAATTTTACTTGCTGAGGAAATTAAATAATAATGGTGGGTGGTGGGGGTTTAGGTGTGTTTTTAGGGTTTGAGATTTAGGGGGACTTTATCTCTAGATGGTGTTTTTTTTTTTAGGGTTTTTATCTTTCCTCTCTGGTAGTGGTAGTGGTGGTGTGGATCTTCTTTCTTTGTTATGGGATTTGAATGCGTGATGATGAACTTCTCTCTATAAATAATTTGGATTTTATAATGCTCTGTC
>JAJJMA010283113.1:0-16861 GCA_023529015.1 Papaver nudicaule | reverse complement strand
CGGACAATGCCCTAACATATAGTGATCACCAAGGGAGGCTTTGCTTAAAGTTTAAGCAACCTTGAGTAGGGCTCAAGCAAGTTCCGGAACTAGGAAAGTCCGTAGCTTGAATACCCATTCTCAATCTTCAAAGAACTTTGGACTAAGCCAAAAGTTAAAGAAGACTCAATGTTTGAAGGTTCGCGACTTCTGGTCCAATGCTTGTTTGGACATCGCTTTGCGACTTCTGGTCCAAATACTTAGTTTGAACATCACTTGGATTAAGTTGTTGAATTACATGGGCCAAGTCACGACAAGTCCGAAAACTAATCATGTCTAGACCGAAAACTTCAAGATATGGAAGTTGGAAGTTTTCGCATGGCTTATATGAATGCGTTCATGAACGCGTTCACAGAACACTCCTTAGAGTTCAGGAGAATTCTTGAACTTGTATGTACGCGTTCATACAGAATTAGCTCGTTCTCTAAAATCCCATAGTCAACATATGTACGTGTTCACCGTTGGGGTTGTTTCAAGAGAAAACTCAACATACTCTACCTATACAAATTATCACAAGTGTGACAAATGCAAAGGCAAAAATCCTAGAATACCTTCGGATCATATAAATAACATCATAGACTATTGGTATGATAGAAATGGTAAAAATGATACGGAAAGTAAATACCTTCCTAACTTTCAGTGAGGACGTTATGATTTATCAAGTAGTAAGCTTCGGTCTTCGTCTTCATCAGTCTTCGTCTTGATTACCTAGAACTATCCTAGTCCGAGTTGTAGAGTAAACTTATCAAGGATTGTGTTTTTGTCTCATAAACTTGACAGCTGACTTGAGATAACAACATCAGTGGGTTCAACCGAGCAATGCTCTAACAGTTGTTGATATGTTCGTTAATAGACGTACCTTCATTGAATCGAAAACGATACATCTGTTTCTTTCGAAACAACCTACTTGTGAGAGACTTCGTTATGTACAAACTTTCCAACTTCGTCCACAAAGACTTTGCAGACTTCTCGGAGATAACATTGTACGTGACCTCCTTGGACAAACACGAACGAATTGCAACACAAGCCTGCAAATCATATTCTTCCCATTCATCATCATCCATATCCTTTGGCCTAACATCCTTCAAAGCTTTATGCAAACCTTGCTGGATCAATGCATCTTTTACTTTCACTTGCCAAAAACCAAAATCTGTTCTTCCATTAAACTTATCCACATCAACCCTAATAGTTGCATACTTTGGTGTTGGTACCTTCGCTGGCTTCAACGGAATATTAGCGTCCCCTTCTCCAATCTCTCACAGCACTTCCTTTGATCCCAGAGTTAACAGAACAAGGCGTTGATACCAATTGTAACAATCAATACTAGTCCTGTATATCTCTAGAGACACACGGGTGCACTCACAGACGAGTATAAAGCTAGCAAACACAATAACAAAAGAAGAATAAAAAAGAAGCAAACCACAAAACATAGATTTATAGTGGTTCGGCAAAGCCTACTCCAATTGACGATGATGAACCTTTCACTATGGAAATATGAAGAACAATTACAAGAACTACACGGTTTAGTCCCTTACTGTTTTCTCTTGTCTCACAACCCTTACAAGAACAAGTCTCAACGTTGTGTAACCTTACAACTAGAAGGAAACCCTTATGTCTCTCTACGTCTCTATGTATAAGACTCAATAGACTACCACCTATTTATAACCTTCAATACTTGGATGTCAAGTAATACTCGATGTCTAAATCCTAGACGATTTCCTAACTTCACAATTTCCTTATTCTAACCCAAGTCGGTTTACTTGGTTACCTAGAATAGGACTCTTGCAAGCTTCCTTGTAACAGTGAAAGACTAGTCAACAAATATTACATTCTCCACCTTTATTGACAATCTTTCACTCACCACCTTGCTCTTCACTTCACGTACTTCATCGTGTACCACATTGCACCTTTCGGTGCCTACACTGGCATAGTGTTGATTAAGTTCGAACAATGTTTGAACTTACTAACCAGTACTACCTTCGTGAAAATGTCTGAAGGATTATCCTTTGTGTGAATCTTCAGTACTCTTTGATTGTTAGGCTTAACAATTTCATGTACCTGTGTGTGTTTAGGATTGAATCCGCTGGCTTTTTGATCCATTGGTTTCATGTGATGAATATTGTGAAAATTTATGGTTTCTTGTATGCATAGAGGGATGTGGAAAGATGTTGGTAATAGTCCCACATCGCCTGTTATCCTGGATAAGTGAAGTATATAAGTCTTGGGCAACCCTAACCTTGCAAGACGGTTTTCAAAGTTAGTTAGGCCCATGGATTTTACATGGTATCAGAGCGGGTGTTTGGGTGGTGTGTGGACATTTTTTTGCCCGTTAAGGGATTTGTTGACCCGATTAGGGTATTGTTGGACCCAGAAAGGGTATCGTTTATATGAAATTTGGCCCAGAAAGGGTCTTGTTTGTCCCCGGCTTCGTGTGAGGGGGAGTGTTGAGAATAGTCCCACATCGCCTGTTATCCTGGATAAGTGAAGTATATAAGTCTTGGGCAACTCTAACCTTGCAAGTCGGTTTTCAAGGTTAGTTAGGCCCATGGATTTTACAAAATTAGACAAAAATCTGGAAGTTGCAAAAGAGGTGCTAGAACAGGGACTTGGAAGTGAAGCAGCAACAAACCAAGTCATTACTCATTTTAAGACATTCTTTGTTGGAGGAGATGTGCAATTCTCATTCAACAACAGAGAAAATGGATGATTTCACAAGTTCTCTTCAAGAAAAAGTGATCGCTGGAGTTTTTAGTCTATTAGTTCAATTGATCTAATGAATAATTGGCATAGTGTGTTTTTTGGTTCACTTTGTGCACTGGATAGCTTGTTATCCTTTGTTATTTTTCATTCATTTTCTTTATTTTTTCATAATCGCACGGAGTGCTAATAAACCTTGGAGAAACTTGTCAAAGAGTTGTGAGTGACCTAACACATTCAAGTCATTATTTGATCCCAATATTCCAAAAAATGCATGTCAAATCCATAAATCACATAGGATATCACCGCCTCTAACACCAAAGATTCTTTACCTTGATACATTTCTTGTCAAGCCACCGGGCAATTCTTCCACGGCCATTGCATACAATCTGCACTACCAAAGCATTTCAGGAAATCCTCTGGCAGTGTTTTCCTCTAGTAGTCTCTCCACATCTTCTGTTGTGGGTTGACACAAGTATCTTTCTCCAAAAGTGCGGGAAATGAAGTCACAAAAGTGCTTCAAATTCTTATATTGTTTTGACGTTGTTTCCATTCTTCATCTACTTCAAGGATTCTTCCTAATATTTTCTCAAACATGTTTTGCGGCAAACCTAGACATTGTTTGAATTGTCTTGGAGTATAGGTACCTACAACGGTAAAATAATCATTCATCATTATTGCATCATGAAAAACTCTATCAGATGAAGTTGTCGACATCTTTGAATTACCTTTGGGACTGGTTGACGAATAAAACGCATCCGAACATCCATAAACATTGGTTCCATAATAAAATAACCTTTTTTTATTTTATCTTCCGAAGTTTGCAATTCAATTCCATATTTCATTCTAACAAATGCGCGGAGGATAGTACCTATTTTGCGCCTTAAAACAACAATCCTAATTTCAATTCAATATATCCAACATTCAATATAAAAAAACAAAAACAAAACCACAATCATTGCAATCATTTCACATGTTTGTTCAACTAATTCTATGTTCAGTGCGATGCTTCATGAGTATCCAATGTAACTAATCAACCTAACATGAACAATATATTATGACTGTTAACATAAATCAATTTTGAACCCTAGAGTTAAATAACATGCTTTTTTTAATGATTTTGTGGATGGAAATTTGAACTCATACTTGCAACAAAACCACCTTCAAGTGTAGAAAACCCTTTTAATATTTTGGAGCGAATCGTGCTCAATCACCTTGAAAATTAAAAGGAGCAACAATGAGGCTTTTTTTTTAGTGGAGTGAAAAAATTGGGGAAAGATCAAGTGTTCCGAGCCGCTCCTATCTAAAAAGATTTCTGCGTCGCTCGAGTCAAGTCAAAGTTTGACTTCAGCGGCTACCTCCTCCTATTTTGTCTCTATTTATTGACCACATTGTAGAATTTTTGTGTACTTTTTTGACAACCATGGTGCTTGCTCTTCAAGAAAAAATTTGAGGCTCCTGCCTCTATTTTGTCTACCATTACCAGAGAAAGGACAACAAGAGGCATGATTTCACTGAGTAGTGGAAATCGTCTGTTTTAGCTTAGGCATAAACTGTACTATTCTCGTTTAAAGTACAGTTTTAAACTGTACTCCCAACTGTGCTAATTTTTTTTTGCTATTTCTATAGCACAGATTGTGTTTATCCTAAGTGTAGTACAGTTTTTTTCTGTCCTTTTAACTTACAGTCAGACAATGTGCTTTCGCTTCAATTTTATTATAAAAAAAACATCAGTCAGCTCAGCAGAGGTCTGATTCCAAATGAGGTGATTCTAACTCAGCTGAATCATTCTGACTGAGCTGAATTCATAAATTTGAGAAATCTGAAACAAAACTATTTTCATTCATCTGAAGACATCACATTTCAATTAAAATTCACCAAAATAGGTTCAAAATCATCAAAAAAAAAAACTCCCCAAAAATCAAACCTAAATATTTTCATACATGTAATATACTTCAAAAAAAAATATATAAGTTAACTTTGGATGCCTGCAACTGTGATATACATTTAGTACGGTAACTTTGAGGGTCTGAACTTGAATTGAACCAAACCATTATGTAGTTATTTTGTCCTCTAGCAAGCTCTGAGGGTCTGTCACTGTCAAGCAATTGAAGCTTGACTGTCTGTCACTGTCTTGCAATTGAAGTTCAACTACTGAAACATCTGCAAACAACAAAAGTTAACAAGGAAGCTTAGAATGCTCTCACAAAGATATATCTCAACCTGAAAATGAACAAAAGGGAAGGTGAAAGAATGTACCCATTCTCCACGAAGGAAATAATATCTTGCAAAGTAACTGAAAACCCTGCAAGCTTGTGCTCATCTCCATACCTTCAAGTATTGTATCCATGACAGCCGAAAGTTGCAATTAGCAAAATACCACGAAATAGTATCAAACTTAATTCTAGTATTACAGTAAATAGAGTTATTATGTATCAAATCAACATTCATACAAATGCAAGAAACCAGAATTGCAGAGGATATCCGAAAGATGGTGATGTAAATATAGAAAAAAGAGCCAAGAGTAACTATCCTACAAATTAAACTAGTCGTTTTGTTGTTCTTGTAAATATGTTGTCTTGCTACAGAAGTGGGAGTATGCATAACAATCATGACAAGAACAGGAAGGCATACAAATCCATTCTCACCATCTCCAATTTGTATACCGTTGAACTGAGGTTGGAACCATGATTCTTAAAGCTTAAGAGTTCACCATCTGCACAAAAAGTAGAGACAATATTAAATAACTTAAGGGACATGGAGTGGCATGACATTTGTTTTCGGCATAATTTCATTCTCTTTTACCAGTTAAGCTATAAGCTGCAGCTATTTGTACTTCCCCTTTCGTTTCTAATTCTTCTGCACATCAGAATTTAAAGCCCTGGCCATCATAAACGCAAATGAATCCAAAAGACATACCTCCAACAACAGCATAATCAACAGATCCAAGAAGTTATTCCTTCCATCTCCACAAGCTCTCATCATCCTGTTACAATTTCAAGAAGCAGAAGAAAACCCATTAAAGCAAATCACAATGATAACTACCACTAAGTGTTTCCTCATTCCAAAGCACTCTTCTGTTTAAGTTGGATGCAGATGCTCTAATCTTCCCGAGTGCAGCTTGAGTACCTACACCAGTAAAAATCCCAGACACAACACTAACAAAATAAAAAACCAAATTCACCATAATCTAATATCCACCTTTACCTTCTCTAAAACCACTCTTGAATCTGCCGAGAACATTACCCAAGTACACCATCCTTCCACTTCCACTAGTCTTCCTCCTCAAAGCCTTCTCTCTTCAGTTAACTACTCACACAGACATAATGTCAAACAACCTGAATACAAAATCAAACACAACAAAATCAAAACACACAAAAGACAAAACACAACCGAACGAAAAAGAAAGAAGATAATTACATTTCCACAAGCAGCACATCAACTTAGTAACCTGATCAAATTGAAAATATCCATAAATATAAATAATTAAAACAGAAAAATATACTAAAGGTTACACCTTTATTACTTACAACCTGTATGAAGAAACCATGGGGACGAAGATCTGCTGATGAAGAACCAAAACCACCACCAGCAGTACCAAAAGCGGTAGATTCCAACCTATCTGCTTCGTCGATGGCCTCCACCACCAGGCCTTAAACTCAACACCGTTTGATCTGCTGCCTGCATACCTCAGTGTTATCTCTTTAAGATTAATGACAGAATACCCAAACAGATCTTTGTAACTAAGATTAAATCGGAACGATTTCAAGAAAATCGCCGCAAAATCAGGACATAACTACTTTCTCTGTAATAACGAGAAGAAGGAGATTGGTGGAGAAAGATATTTGAGATTTTTAACCAAGAAAATAGAAGTAGAAGAAGAAGAAAAAGAAGAATAAGAAAAAAAGAGGCGGGAGAGGGAGGGGGAGGGGTTTTACAGTCACTTCTTTCTTTGTGGAAGAAGATAAGATGAGATAAGGCTAAGTCTAATGGGAGTGCTACTTCCCTTAAAAGTGTAGTCTAAACCCAACTTCAACTTCTCTTATTTAGTAGAAGTGGAAGTTGAATTCTACTTCGGCGCTCAATGATGTAGCGCCCAAAAAGTAAATTCGCGCTCTATGATATAGCGCCCAAACGAATATTCTCACTAGATCTGATGGCTAATAACATATGTTCCAGATCTGATGGCTGAGATTATCTGGCGCTTAATCAAATTTAACGCCCCACCGCTATATGATTCAGCGCCAGACTGATGTGTCATGCTTCTATCTAGCACTTCCCATTAGACTTGGTTTGCTACTTTGCTGATGTGTCATGCTACTTTTTAAGAGAAGTAGCACTCCCATTAGACTTAGCCTAAGGGAAAACTCATCTGGGAGGTTTGGCGACAATAACGAGGTTTACAAAAGCATAAAAATAAAAAATAACATGGGAGGCTAATTTAGTAATACTGTCCTCTAGCATTAGTACAGTTAGAGCATAGGCTTGGCCTTTTACCGGATTTCTTATTGTAATAAGATAGTTTATGGCAGGGCTTGAACCGCTTCAGCCCACGACAGTACGGGTTGGGGCGGCAATGAAGAAGATGAAGGTGAACCAAAGAGTTTTAGCTGATTTGGGTTTTTGTTTGATTTTTTTTTGTTAAAAGGTTGTGGCTTTTTGTTGATAGGATTCATGATTTGTGACTGTGAAGTTGAGGAAGGATTTTAGATGACTTTCATTTGGTGGCGGTGGTGATGGTGTCAGGTGCTGCTGGTTGTGGACCTTATGGTGGTTGTTGGAGACGGAGGCGTAATAGATGAAGAGGATGATTAGCGGATCCCGGTCCATTCTCTTTAATAACCGTCCACGCCTATAAATATGCACTAATCTCAACCGTTGAGACAACTAAAATAGATTCACGTGAGACTCATGTGCTAATGGTAAGTGACGCCGTTAAGTAATTGAAATTAATCAAAAATAAAATTAATTTGCTAACAGTCAAGACAGTCAACTCAAATCCTGGGACCCAAACTCTAATATCAAACTTTTCAGGACCCAAACACTATATTGGTCATAAAATTAAGACCCAAAATCTAAATATCCCTTGTGCTAATCAGGCCTTATTTCGCTAGTGACTAGCCACATGTGGCCATGATCCTCTTTAAAGCTGAAAAACTTATTCTAAACGCCGATTTAAAAATTGAAAATAGTGACAGCAATGCCTTTGGATTCTCAAAGAGTTGGTTTTTAAAAAAAAAAAAAAAACTCCTGTGGTTCTTTTCTAAAAGTCAGACAAATATATGATTATTTGTCACTATCCCCACTAAAATCCAAAACCACGTGGACTTCTTTTTCTCCGTATCTTCAACGGAATCATTCTTTTTCTCCCAGTAAAATCTTTCTTTTTCTCTATCTTCCGAGTCTGCTTCTCTTTTGATTTTTCAGATCTGTCCATTAAATTGATAATTGTTTCTCTTTTAATCTTTCTCTATCAAATTCATCTTTACAAAATTGATTTCAAATAGCATTTTCGTATAAAAATCGTTTTCAAACCAAGAAAGGTGTTGGTACCCAGCTTGTTGCTAGGCTACCAAACGATCATTTGGAAAATGTAATTGACAATCAAATGCCAACAAGGGCCGTTGAGGGAACCAAGAAAAAAAATAAAAAAAAATATTAAGAATAAAATATTGGGAGTGCATGACATGTACACGTTCATGTGAGTCACATGATGTGACCCTTAACCAATGGTCCAATAAGGACCTTAATTTTATAACCATATATAGATTTTCAACGGGTTATCATCAATCAGAACTCAGCAGCTTGCAACCCTTGTTTAATATGGATCCTCAAGATCAACAAGGAGAAAACAAATCAACTGGTGAAAAGATATTGGAGAGACTGTTAAAGGGAGAAATTGGAGATGAGGAATTGAAGAAGCTCATTAGTCTTCAGTTTGAAAAGATTTTGAAATGGGGTTACAAACCCACTCTTCAAGAGCAACTCACTTCCAATCTCGACTTCATAAAATGTTCATCTCTTGCATGCTCTTTGTGGTTTACATCATTTAATCGCGTGATGCATGCACAGTAATACTAATTGGTCATGGGGATTTTGTTTTTGCAGCCTTAAAAGAGATGGAGATGTCAGGAGACGTCGAGGCCATGAATAGCGAGACATATGAACTACCTACAGCTTTTTTTGAAACTGTTTTAGGAAGCACCCTCAAACAAAGGTCATTCAAAACTTTAATCTTTTTTGATTGATTTCAACTTCAGTTAATAAACAGCATTTGGATCGTTGACTTCTGTTGAGAGGGAGGCCGGCCGAAACAAGTGTAAATAGGGTGTAAAGAAACATAATTGGGTGTAAATGGAGTATATATATATATATATAATGATTAGATTTTAAGTCATTTAGTCTAGTAATCATGTTGGATCATTATTTTTGTTGCAGTCCTTGTTATTTCAAAGATGAATCCATGACGCTAGATGAAGCAGAGATAGCTGCAGTCGAATTAAACTGCGAACGAGCAGAGATCAAAGACGGGCAAACCATACTTGATATTGGTTGTGGTCAAGGAGGTTTAGTTCTTCATATTGCTCAGAAATATAAGAATTGTCATGTAACAGGGATGACAAATTCCATTGCACAAAGAAATTACATTTTGCTGCAAATCGAGTAAGTAAAATTGCACACTAATAAGCCTTTGCTTGAAACAATTAGTCTTTAATTCTTTCAATGTTACCTAAAACGTTTAGGAAGCTTGAACTATCAAATGTGGAGGTCATATTAGCCGATGTTACAAAATTTGAGTTCGAAACCGAGAAGCAATTTGATCGAATACTTGTTATTGAAGCTATAGAGGTATCTTGTTCGTGATTTATATATGTTTTTAAATATCGATTGCGTTAGTTAGCCACTACTTAATCTTGAGTTTAATCTCTCTCAATTTGTAGCACATGAAAAACATTCAATTGTTTATGAAGAAAATCTCAAAATGGATGAAAGATGAAAATGGTTTTCTTTTTGTAGAACACATGTGCCACAAAACATTTAATCACCACTTTGAGGTAAGTTTGTAGTATAATTTTAAACTCAGAATTACCCTTCATTAAATATGTTCGGTAGCTTATTTTGGATACCCATCGCATTTTTGTCAGGCACATGGTGAGGATGATTGGTACACCAGTTTCGTTCTTCCGAAAGGTAGCGTGACGTTACTGTCTGCCTCAGCTCTACTATATTTTCAGGTAAAATTTACACTTAAATCGCTCACACCTCAATTAGAGGCGTAAATTGTGCCGTGCCAGCACGTTAATGGCACATCACACTAAAATTTAGGAGTTTCTGAAGTTAAAGATTGTAATTGCAGGATGATGTCTCAGTTGTGGACCATTGGGTGTTAAATGGGATGCATATGGCTCGTTCAAAGTAAGAAAACTTCATTTTTAAGGAAGATTTTTTTTTAAAAAGGGTCTACTTGCATTTGTATTATATTTCATTGTTTTTGTTTGATCCATTGACTTCATTCAATAAATTTACATGTAAAAAACTTGTTTTCCATCTTCTATGTACAGTGAAGAATGGACAAAGAAATTTGACAGAAATTTAGAAGTTGCAAAAGAGGTTCTAAAGCCAGGACTTGGAAGTGAAGAAGCAGTGAATCAAGTTATTACTAATATTAGGACATTCTTTATTGGAAGTGTTGTGCAATTCTCACTGAACAATGGAGAAGAATGGATGGTTTCACATGTTCTCTTCAAGAAAAAGTGACCACCATCAACAACTTCATGGAGATCATTTTAAGAACAAAGTTGCATCTTGTGTTTTGTTTTTTAAATCTTCTATAGAGTTTTAATAATGGCTCAAAGATCTTCAATTGCCTAACTTTTGTTGACTTGAGATTGAGTAAATTGGTTTCTGTTTTCTCGTATAAAATCATGGCTAAATTTGGCCCCATTGGGGAGTATTTGGCCCCATGGAATTTTCACCTTTTACTGGCGTTGGGGTGCACGCTTGGGTTCCGGGCAAGGCAATTGGTAATGCTGTCGATCGTAAAAAAGAAAAATATTTAGAGAAATGTACTGCTTAGGGCTTTGGTCTTGGTGTGTTGGCTTTCACCACTTTGGGGGAGTTGGGTAGTGATACCGTGGAGTTTCCGAAGAGTTTACGCAATTATATGGCTAGCCATGACGCCAATGTTATAGTGGGTGATTTTCTTTTTCATAGGATTGGGGTTGTACTTCAAAAAGGGATTGGAGCCCAGCTTGTTGCCAGGCTCAAATCCAATTCATGTAAGCTTCTTTCAGTTGATGATGATTAATAAAAGTTGATATCTCTTTGATAAAAAAAAAAAATCCGCCCGCTCGAGATTCAAGCCGAAATTTTCGTCAAAGGTATGTTATCTAATAATCTCAATCGTTTCTAGTGTCTTATTTGCTTATAATACGTCATTTGGTTGCATAAAATCCAGATTTTTCGGCAATTTTTTCGGCTTAAAATACCAGAACCGGCGGATCTGAAACAACATATACAACGATTGTTCATCTTCACTAGCAATAATCGTTTTCTGTTTTATAACATATAAACCGGTTCTTCATGTAAAATTTCATGCAAGTTACGTAGTTTTGTAATCGGTGGATAACTGACTATAGAATATTTTTATCTCCAAAAGTTGGCTAAACAGAAGGTTCTTCAAAAGTTCTCATAGCATAGGTATTTATAAGGGAGAAAAGAGAAAATCCCTAAAGAATTCGTGTAAAGTAGGATAAGGAAAAGAAATTGTGCTGTGGTGTAAAGCGTCGCAAGATAATAGTGTAAATCAGCAGGATCAACGGTCCAGATCAGTTATAAGACACGTGTCAAAATAATGCAGCAGTGAAGTATCGGATTTGATGTACTGTGAAGCACCAAAGAAGAAAACTAAAGTTGTTGCGCCAGAAGTGAGACCTCCCGTGATATGAGTTACCACTCCTTGAACCCAGCTGCATACGTGTCAATCTTCCATTGGCTCCTTCTCTTTCTTCTGCGTCATCTCCTCCAATCCCTGCTCGCCACGTGTGGCTTCTTCTCCTCGAGATATGTATTTTATTTTTCACCTTTCCACCGACACCACTGACCTGGGTTGCACAGACGCGTCGATTTTGGCCCCGAGTCCGCGTCGGACTCGTGTCGGACACGGACGCGGACACGACACGCATACGACGCGGTCAACTTAGTCAACTCTCTACTTTAATTGATAATTTAGTATATTCTCCCTTGAGATTCAAACTCTCAAGGTCATAATCCCACCTAAGGAGCTTAACCATTGAGTCATTCACGCTTTTGTGCGTAAGTTGTATTTTCAGCATTTTATACTACTTCTCCTATCATTAATTTCATATATTAGTATAGTTAAATTATATATTTACTAAATATATAAACGTGTCCGTGTCCTACAATTTTGAGACCTCGCTCGTGTCCACGTCCGTGTCGTGTTGTGTCCGCGTCTCCGTGTCCGAGTCCGTGCAACCCAGCCACTGACGCGCTTTTCCCTCTGACCTGGCTGACTTTTCTTCTCCAGCCACCAACCGCCTTTGTGTTCTCCTTTTTGGGCTACAAAACTGGCCCTTTCCAGCTGGTTATCCTCTAACATTTTGGCTGCCCCTTAACGCCAATTCAACACATTTTTCTCTTTTATTCCTGAATTACTACAAAACACAAACAAGGGTAAAATGCACCTTTTATAAGAAAAATAGCTAAAGAAAGTGTAATCAATATATGTTTAGAGAGGTGTTTTTAGACACCTACCAAGAGTGAACGATTATATTTTTTAAATGACCTCATCAGCTCAGTTATGTGGCATAATACGTAGTGTAATCCTTTCCTTTCCTCGTATTATGAGATTGTCTGATTATCGGTGTAGGTTGTTTACTATATGTACCGACTGGTTTGATAGGTTTAATCGGTTTATGTAAAATCCTATGTCCACCGATTGTTTAGTTATAAACATTTAATCGTTATATATATTATATATTATTCAGCGATTGTGCATTTTGTTTTGGATAATCGGTTTACAATGTTTAAAATATATGTCAATTTGGTGCTACAGAATGGATGATGAGAGGATCAAACCCCGAGATTTGGAAACAGGGCGAAAGTCAAACGTACTCCTCTTCATGAGACTATTCTCGAAGAATGTATTCGTCTCGTCAAAGATTTGGATGTGGTGGAAATTCACGAGCTGATTGACTATTGTACTGAAAGGCTTAAGAAGATCGAGGAGTTCCGCAAAGAGGAGGCTGATTGGAAGGAAATGGAGAAGGTTCTGAAGCTGTGTGAAGAACTGGATGCTGCAGATAAAGCTCGTAAGGCTGCTGCTGCTGCCGCTGCCACCGCTAGTGTTGTTGCTGCAGCCTTTACTGCTGCTGAAGATGATCTCGACCATCCTCTTGGTTTCCCAGCAAAGCGTCGTCGTTAGATACTTGTGCTGATGATCATGAAATGTCTAGGTAGTTAGAACTTTTAACGGTTTAAAGGCTTGTTTGTTTGGTTTAAAGACTTGTTGTTGTTCTTGTTTTAAGACTTGTTGTTTGGATGACTTGTTTCAGTTTAAGACTTGATCTATAGATGAATGTCATGTTTTATAACTTACTTCTTCTGTTTGCTTAAATCGGTTTACCATACCAAAATTATAAGCCGAATATATAACAATCGGTGTACTATGTCGAATTTTAAGCTGATTGATTTTACTTGAAATTGGATTTTCCCTGTCTAAGTTATCAGGAAAAATCGGCATACACATTTCTTAATAAAAGTCGATAAAATTATCAAACTTTTCAATCAGTGTATATATATAAATTTTGTGACTGATTAAGTTTACCTGAAATTGGATTTATCCTGTAACTTTACAATCGGCGTATACATTTAGATACATTCACCGATTTTGTTTATTTGAAATTTTATTTTTTCTGTAACTGTAAAATCGGCAGATGATTCTATCTTTATAAACCGATTATCGTTTTTTTCCCAGGTAATCGGCCTTGTATAAGTTAAATGTACGTCGATTGTATAGCACAGAACTTTCAAACATACTTATATTAAATCGAAACACTTTCATACATACATTAATCATTGTTCAAAAAGCAAAATACAACATATGAAAGCGCCAAAATAAGACAATCCCTTCACAAAACCAAACTTAATACTAGGCCAGGTCTACTACATATGTATCCAAGTCAACTATTACACGCTCATTTGGATCACTCCCGGCTAATTCATTCCATCGTTTCATGTTGGGCTCGTATTTCTCCAACCATTTTGCAGAATCATTGTTGGTGAACCCCGGCCAATAAGAAAACCTACAAAGCGGAGGTTGTAATACCCCGATTCGGCATGTAGTGTTCGGCGATTGGAATATAAGTAATGATTTCTCCTTTCATAACACCGAGGCCTTTTCAAGCATAATTAACTCAATAGTTGGAAAAAACTCTGCAGTTAAGCGTGCTCGGGCGGGAGCAGTCCAAGGATGGGTGACCTCCCGGGAAGTTGCTGCTGGATGACCGCAGCGGTGCCCGTTGAAAACCCCACACTGTCGGATGACTGCAGTGGTTAAGTGGGGACAATATCGGTGTTGGGACGGGTCGTTACAGATGGTATCAAAGCTGACGACGGTTCACCTGTCGAGGGTGAGAGAGTACGTTGGACGGGTTGTGTGTCAGGTAGCTCCTCTCATGGGGGGCAGGGAACGTCGGAGATCTGGGCTTGAAAAATATATTCCGGAGCCGGGGACGACTCCAATTTGAAAGGTGGTGGTATTGTAATACCCTGATTCGACAGGTAGTGTTCGCCGATTGGAATATTAGTAATGGTTTCTCCTTTCATAACACCGAGGCCTTTTCAAGCATAATTAACTCAATAGTTGGAAAAAACTTTGCAGTTAAGCGTGCTCGGGCGGGAGCAGTCCAGGGATGGGTGACCTCCCGGGAAGTTGCTGTCGGATAACCGCAGTGATGCCCGTTGAAAACCCCACACTGTCGGATGACCGCAGTGGTTAAGTGGGGACAATATCGGTGTTGGGATGAGTCGTTACAGAGGTAATGGGAAATCTTCTGTTAACCTTAGACCGATAAATGGATCTTGTTGATGTGGACTATAACAATTCTCTATCCCTTAGAGTTCCACCGCACCTTGCTTCCTTTGGTGTGAATGTCACCAAAGTAATGAACAACGCAAATAAGAGTATCCGCCAAGAGATGCCCACACTAGGGCATCAACATCCAATGCCTACGCAAAGTTGGTGCTCTCCTCTCTGGTCCTTGTATGCGAGCAACCAAGTTTCTAAACGTTCTTCTAATTCTTCATTGTTTCCTTCCAACATCATCTTAATATAGAACTCCTTGTGTTGCACTAGTTTCACGGTCATCTTCTGCTTTAATATTGACATTGAGTTTGCTCACCCGCCAATCGCATATGGCCTATTTGCTCCGAAGCAACATGGAAACCACAACCTCCATCGTCCTCGACGTCGTCGGTAGATAATACAAAATGACGAATGATTTGAGGTAGATGGTTAAAGTACTCCTCGAATATTGTGTAAAAAGTTCTATGACGTCTACCAAGTGCATCCCTTGGTGTCTTTCAATAACCAAGTGCGGATCTTAGAGTAACCATTTCACAATCTCCCCTTTCTTGATTCATAGAACCCATTTGCCTTGCTTGTTGCTTGAGTCTCTGTCTTGTGCTTGTGCACGTGCTAGCTTCACTCCCTTGCGAAAAAAACTTTGGAGCAATTGAAAGTACATCTTCCCCACTTGGTTTAGTCCCTTGCGAAAGAAATTTGGGAGCCTTTGCCTTCACATTTTTCCCGGGTAAGTAAAGATCCTTCAAAGTTTGTAAAAACCATTTATAAAGTTTGTTTATAGGATGTGTGGCAAGTAATGTTCATCAATGTTATATTGTACTTAGTTGTCTTATAACTACAATCAATGAACAAAATTGGATAGAAGCATCGAGCCAATTCGATCATATCCGGATGTGCCAAGAAAATACGTTGCACTTTGTCATTAATGACTTGCTTCCTCATTGTGTAGTTGTGTTTCTCGACTAGCCATTCACATTGTTCCATAATCACTTTACCATTCCATGACCCCTTCCTCTGTCGAGCTCTTTCAGTGTAAATTTGTCTCAAAATAGACAAGTTCCCTGGATCATTCACCTTTATTGCCCTAGGGATATTAATTGTCCGACTTGCAATCATCGACCTCACCTTTTCCTTCTCATGTGGTTTCAACCCACAAACGGAAGAGTGCCCAATAAGAGAATAAGGAGTATCATGGTTGTGATGACCGTTCCCAACCCTATGTAGGAAGCACTTTTGCATAGCTGTGACCTACTATGATCTTGAATGGGCAATGACACTTCCTTGATTTACATTTATACTCATTCTTCGAACCCTTTTTCTTGTATGGTTTAGACTTGCTCCACACTACTCAAGATCCTGGATTGTGCAACACTTCAATTTTTTCATGTCCAACGGATATATCCGTTGCACAACAAAATCCGTTGCACAAAATGTTATATCTGTTGCACATAAGTGTATTACAGACCGAAATAATAAAATTAGGACAAACACGGGTACTTTATTTATTTGACAGAGGGCATAACTGTCTATAAAAATCTCTATTTTCCATTTATTCTTTTATCTTTGTTTTTTCTTCTCATTTTTCATTTCAGCTTCAGCCTGCGAAAACCAAACTCTAACCTAATACGAAATAAAATCAGAGACGAAGACAACAAAAATCTAGCCTGCGAAAACAACTCTCCTCTCACCATCGCTCTGTCTATCTCAATCTCTACTGTTACCACCACCACCACCACCACCACCGGTACTGCTTTGAAAAAAAAAAGAATAAAACTTAAAAAACCTAATTTCAACTTTTGATTCTAGCCTTTTTGTTAAGATTTCTTTAGGGTTTTTATTTGATTTAGTATTATAATTGTGGGTTTTGTTTAATTTTGATTGTATTGTTTGATTTTGATTTTAGGTTGTGGAATTATCTGAACGAAAACCTTAGAAATCGAAGAAGAGGATGAAATTGAATCAAGATTGGTATGAAACTCAGGTTCTGATGCTGAAGGAGGTATTGTTTTTAACAAATCA
>JAJJMA010283109.1:0-11938 GCA_023529015.1 Papaver nudicaule | reverse complement strand
GTGAAAAAATTCTATTTATAAAGATGAATACCCAACGGCTAGTTTTTTTTATTTTGAATTTTGGGGATTTGCAAAAACTAGCCGTTATGAGGTGTAGAGAGAGTGTAAGAACAAGTTTTACTCAATTTAACTCAACATAATTTTTCATTAATTGAAACAACAACTACATTGCAAATAAGAAAATAAACAGCTTGCCCTAATTTTCATAACATTGCTCTAAAGAATACTTATATTCCATAATCATGTCCGACGATTGCAATAATTCTTTCATAACATTCACCAAACTTAAATGGCCGGTGGTTGAGGTCATAGAATCGTGCCTGAGCTCGTACGACCAATTTTCGGCGTGATGCATCTCTATGTTTCCGGCGAATATCATTGATAATTCTTACAAAATCCAAGATCTCCCTACTAATTAATGCCCATCGGTTTCTAATTCCATTTTCATTTCTACCATTTGGATTATTTGTAGCATTCACAAACGAAATAAAAACATGAGTCCAAAACGGCGTCTCTCCTTGTAGCCCCACAACATTTTCCATTGAAACATGAATGAGACAATTAATAATAGCACGATCTTCAAACTCGGTGTAATTGGTCGCCATATCGATTTTGTGATGAGAAAAACTTGAAAATTTGAAGGGAGAAAGAAGGAATCAATGGAAACAAGATTGATTGGGATGAATTTGTCAAAGAAGAAGAATTCTCTTATATAGAAGAGATCCCAACGGCTATTTTTCTTTTAATTTTGAAAGTCGTTGGGATCTGACTGTAAAGGAAAACTAGGAAGATGGATGGTTAGATGTTGAGGTGTAGAGGGGTGTAAAGAAAGAAAGGTCAAACTGTCATATTTTTGGGACGGAAACTAAGTTTCCGCAAGAGTTTTGGGCGGAAACCGAGTTTCCGTAAAAAAAAAATTGCGGAAACTCAGTTTCCGCCTCACATCTGTATCTCTATTGCCTGCTACATCTGTGTAGCACCAACTAGGGAAATACATCTCTATATCTATAATCTAGAGAAATTATTGACATAGTTGCTCTTCTCCATTTCTCCAAGACATCTCTATAATACATGAACCATAGTGCTTGCTCTAAGCATTTCGTGTAAGGGCGCAAGTACTGCACTAGTTACATGTGAGGGTTTATGTATTGCACCAATTTCAATCCAATCCAAAGAGCCCATATTTTCCACCTACGATGAGTTATGCTTTTCCGGAAGTGGCCTTGCTCACGTCCCTGGCTTTTCTGAAGTGGTTGACCAATCCTTTCTTCGCCTGCCGTCGTTGCCACCTTCTGTGGTTTCTAGGTTAATAGCGTCCAAGTTACCCTGAATCTACTGGGAGTCAGTCCCTACCCCCTTCGACTCAAGAACCAGGGCACTAGTAAGTAACATGTCCACAAGGAATAATTCTACCGCAATACACATTGCCTGCAATCCTGCATCTTGATTTTGTAGGTGAACTGGCCACCGCAGCAGGGCGCTGCAGTAACCTTCCCGTCGATACCCGCCCAGGATCACCGCTCGCGAACTCGCTACTTGACTCCGAGGTTCAGCTCTCCTTAACGCGGATAGCTGCTCTCCACGCCTTCTGATCGAGGAAGATGTTAGCAGACAAGGATCGCAAGCTGACATCATGTTGCACCGTCGCAAGCCAGGTCTTCTTCGCTCGTCCTACTTTAGTTTTACCCGAACTTACTCTCCAGCCAACATTATGAATACCTTGAAGAACCGGTGCGCCTACCGGTCTACGATAAAGGTGTCCAAACCAGCGAAGGCGGTGTTCGACCACCTTCTCCATGATCGGTGCAACGTCGAGGGTTTTGAGGATGTCCTCATTTCTGATCTGGTCGTGACGAGTCACACCGCATATCCACCTCAGCATACGCATTTCAGCACGATGCAAATCTCTCTCATGTTGGGCTTTGGTTGGCCAGCACTCCGCACCATACAACATGGCCGGTCTGATGACCGTTTTGTAAAATTTCCCTTTAAGCTTGAAAGGAATCTTCTTGTCGCACAAGAAAGGCGGTGCCTGCTTCCATTTAGCCCACCCAGCCTGAATCCTCTGGGTTACGTCTCGGTCCAACTCGTCATCGCTCTGGAGCACAGAACCCAAATATTTGAAAGACTCCTTCGAGGGGACCGGGTGGTCGCCTAGGAGAATGGTCTCGCCCACCGACCCATCTCTCTTGAAGTTGCATTTGAGGTGCTCAGTCTTGGACCTGCTAAGCCTAAAACCTTTATCCTCCAACGTCCTCCTCCAAAGCTCAAGGTGTTCCCCGAGCTCCGCCTCGCAATCGCCGAACAAGGCCACATCATCAGTGAAGAGCATCGACCACGACAACTCTCCTTGGATGTCTTTAGTAATTTGATCCAACACCAGGACAAAAATATAGGGGCTCAACGCCGAGCCCTATATTGTACCAATTTTATCATCTCCAAAACTTAAGGATGATTTTTATTTTTAACGGCAACTCTTAGAACGTCACGAAAAAGTTGTCATTGGTTTTAACTTATAACTTTCTTACATGAAAAACAAAGAATTAAAATGGAAATGGATTCATTTATGTTTGGCCTCCAATTGGATGTTTGATCCTGATTTATTTTTGTGTTAGATCTGATTCCAAGTCATTGTCATTTGAAAAAAAAAAAAAAAAAAACAACAATTGGTAGATAATTATGAAGATTTGACTCCTAACGAATTCCCATATAGAAATTGAAAATTTTAGAGGTGCCGGATGAAATAAGGACGTACAAATAGTGGCACCGCCAATACAAAACACATGCAGCATAGAGGGAGGGGGCCATGTCCTGTCTAGGCAATTCACCTAGCCTAATGTCCATTCCTCCCAAATGTACCATATACAAATTCTAATGTCCATTCCTCCTTAAGTTATGGGTATCGTTGATATGACTGTCACACAATGCATGATTAGTGGACCGATATAGAGCGAGGATGATCACTTCATCTTACTAGGTGAATATTCTCTCTGTCTGGCACTGGATGGACCTTCCGTCACTATCGATTGAAGTAGTAACTCAGTCTTAAAAGTTTGCTGTACCCCTCAGACATAATTAGTGGACACGTTTATTGTTATCACGAAAAATCAGTGGAAAAAGCTTTGGTCCTTTAGGTTGGACTAGGCTAAATTGGAGCCTCTCGTACGATATGTACAAGGGAATGGAGTTTGATCCGTCTCCTTAGCCGACTTTGTCGATAACAGTATGCATTTCTTTTCAAGATGTCATTCTTCTAAATATCATCTTGTTGGGTTGTTGGGGGAGACCAATGTATCTTCTCAAATCTTTTTTCACTTTTTAAAGATTTTGAAGGCAATTTTTTTGATTTCAATCACGTCAAGTTTTGTCTATGGATCGTTAAGGAATCAACCATTCAATTTTGGGGGCTTTGCAACAAGCTATCTAATTTTTGTTTTAGTCTTGCACCTTTTTTTTTTATTTTGATTGCTGATTACGGATTGATACAGAGAAAATTGGAACGATAAAATTGTAATGATACAGAGAAGATTAGTATGGCCCCTGCGCAAGGATGACACGCACAAATCGAGAAAAAGCTGATTACGGATTGATGGGGCTAGAGAAAAACAACACAGTTGGTGGGAAGTCCTCTTCTAAAAAGAAAATAGAAAGGCAGTAGGGAAAAATAAATTCAGCTATACTCCGTTCCTCTTTAATATATATAGATGGAGAACATGAAATCTCTTAGATTTTTTTTTTGAAAGGTAGGTTATTTTATTTAAATAGGCAATTCAGTTACATGTAGTACAAGTGCAAAGAACAAAGTATAATGATTAACATCACAAATTTTAACCTAGAATTGCAAGACGACCAACCAACACCTAGATGAACTCCATACAACATTGTGAAGAAGCCAGACTGGATCAGGAAGATAGGAATCAAACCGAGACATCGAGACACTCTCCAAAGTACAATCATAACCAACCAAACACCACGAGAAGCAATGGTGCGAAGACCGTGAGATCCTCTAAACGGACATCCCAGCTGAGATGCCCAGAAGCATAACAAGAACACAAAACAAACTTGCAATCCACCAAACAGAGTGTCACCAATATCCTCGAAGAAGTGTGTGTATGAAAGTCTGACTCCAAAGTAAACCAGGCTGTACCACAAAGCGGAGAGTGGCTAACCATCCATTTTGATGCCTATAATAAGGAGTAACATCTGGGTCTTTGACGCCTCGAGTAGCATAATTGATACCTGCAAAAGAAAAGAAACCAAATTCTTAACCAGGAGACCATTTTGTAGTCTAAGGCATTCTCATTTAGTAGTCTGAAGAAGATTGTCCCAGCCGAAAGGTGTCTCTCCCGTGCAGGTGATCAACAGTTGTTTTCCCAAAGAAATGGCTACAGAAAATCCTTTTTGTAGTTTCCGTCTGCACCTGTTTATCTTCTTGTCGTGACAAAAGACAACTCCAAAAAAGTGAAACTTCCAGATGTCTTAATCGTGTACTACAAGTTGGTTTTTCTACCGGAAAATTCCCCTTCAACGACTCAACATACACATGTGACAAGAAGAAGACTACGCCAAGAATAGAATCCGGTTATTGAAGAGCCATCATAAGAAGGATTCACTAAATGGCGTCGAGGTAGATTGTTCCAGAAATTAGTCGGCATGGTGAGCCATATTGCGATAGACGGGCATTATTTCATTGATGGGTATGTGTCTAAAAAAACAATCCCGGCGCCAGGCCTTCTCAGTTAAGAACCCATCCCCCACTGAATGTAACTTTGTAGACCCATGAACCACCCACCAAAGATTGTAAACCTTAGAGATAGTTATAGAGAGACTTAGAGATGGTGGTGACCAATTCACTAGCAGAACCATCCTATCATCTCTAAAACCAGTCGACTCCAAGCTAAAACTCTCAATCATGTTACACAGAAATCCGCCACTTCCCTTTCCAAAAATTTCATCTTTATCATACTGGAATTGCCAGCCGGTAGTTCTGGGAAACTTTACGACCAGTGCATCTATATAAAAAATATCCAAAGCCTTACCGAACAAAAATTCAGTACACTGACCAATTGCGTGTCTAGAAATTCAATTGAAGACTTGAAAAAGCAGGGATACCGAAATACAATCAACTTTTCGTTTGAGCTCGTGAGTCTTATGGTAAGATATGGACGATCTCAAAAATCAATATTCAAATCTGATAACCGGAGTGGGATCACAAGTGATCGGTCCAATTCAAGATAAATCTTGGCAAATCCTCTGGATGGATTATGGACCTACTCGACGGTTATTAATAACGTACTTATTGTGTTTGCTTTAATTATATAATCAGAGAATATAATGCAGAAAGTAATGCATAGAAGACACCACAGATTTTTTTAACGTGGATACTACGACCTGTAGAAAAACCTCGGAACCTCGTTCAGATGTGTAACGACCCGTCCCTACACCGATATTATCCCCACTTAACCACTGTGGTCATCCGGCAGTGTGGGGTTTTCAACGGGCACGCCTGCGGTCATCCGGCAGCAACTTCCCGGGAGGTCACCCATCGTTGGACTACTCCCGCCCGAGCACGCTTAGCTGCAGAGTTTTTCCAACTGTTGAGTTAATTATGCTTGAAAAGGCCTCGATGTTAGAAAAGGACAAACCACTACTTATATTCCAATCGGCACACTACCTGCCGAATCGGGGTATTACAATACCACCACCTTTAAATTGGAGCCGTCCCCGGCTCCGGAATATATTTTTCAAGCCCAGATCTCCGACGTTCCCTACCCCTCATGAGACGAGCTACCTGGACCAACCCCTCCAGCGTACTCTCCCACCCTCGACAGGTGAACCGTCGTCGACTCTGATACCATCTGTAACGACCCGTCCCTACACCGATACTGTCCCCACTTAACTACTGCGGTCATCCGGCAGTGTGGGGTTTTCAACGGGCACAGCTGCGGTCATCCGGCAGCAACTTCTCGGAAGGTCACCCATCGCTGGACTACTCTTGCCTGAGCACGCTTAACTGCAGAGTTTTTCCAACTGTTGAGTTAATTATGCTTGAAAAGGCCTCGGTGTTAGGAAAAGACAAACTATTACTTATATTCCCTCGTCCGGCCAACCACCGCCGAATCGGGGTATTACAATACCACCACCTTTAAATTGGAGCCGTCCCCGGCTCCGGAATATATTTTTCAAGCCCAAATCTCCGACATTCCCTGCCACTCATGAAACAAGCTACCTGGACCAACCCCTCCAGCGTACTCTCCCACCCTCGACAGGTGAACCGTCGTCGGCTCTGATACCATCTGTAACGACCCGTCCCTCCACCGATACCGTCCCCACTTAGCCACTGCGGTCATCCGGCAGTGTGGGGTTTTCAACGGGCACTGCTGCGGTCTTCCAGCTGTAGCTTCCCGGGAGGTCACCCATCCCTGGACTACTCCCGCCCGAGCACGCTTAACTGCAGAGTTTTTTTCCAACTGCTGAGTTAATTATGCTTGAAAAGGCCTCGGTGTTATGAAAGGACAAACCACTACTTATATTCTAATTGGCACACTACCTGCCGAATCAGGGTATTACAATACCACCACCTTTAAATTGGAGCCGTCCCCGGCTCCGGAATATATTTGTCAAGCCCAGATTTCCGACGATCCCTGCCCCTCATGAGACGAGCTACCTGGACCAACCCCTCCAGCGTACTCTCTCATCCTCGACAGGTGAACCATCGTCGGCTCTGATACCAACTGTAACGACCCGTCCCTACACCGATACTGTCCCCACTTAACCACTGCGGTCATCCGGCAATGTGGGGTTTTCAACGGGCACGGCTGCGGTCATCTGGCAGCAACTTCCCGGGAGGTCACCCATCGCTGGACTACTCCCGCCCGAGTACGCTTAACTGCAAAGTTTTTTCCAACTGCTGAGTTAATTATGCTTGAAAAGGCCTCGGTGTTATGAAAGGACAAACCACTGCTTATATTCCAATCGGCACACTACCTGCCGAATCGGGGTATTACAAGATTGAACACCACACAATACTAACTGTCTATAAACACTAGCTTACTATAAGACTTCGGTCTGGGATGTAGCAGAGACCAACTCAAGCCCTCCAACCGAATTGGCTATTGTCGCACTCCTTACGTCTCTAGATCCCCCAGAGATCGTCACACACTTGATTCCCCTAGCTGACATCCTTAACAGGCCTAGGAGTTGCTTTAATCGTTGTTAAGGCTTGTGTCAATAATTACGGGTTTGCAACCTCAATTACTAACTGTATATTTGAACTCTCCTCTTCAGTTTGACATACACAAAGTGACTTCCTACGGATTGCTCGAGGTCATACGGAAAATCTAATTACAAGCGGGGGCTGACAAGTAAACCGAGTAAATTATGCCCAACTTGTCTCTACCTCAGTTGTAAAAAAGAATCACTTAAGAAACTTATATAACTGGAGCTAACTAGGTATTACAACACCGAGTGCAGTCGTGCGTTGCTTCCTTTCAACCTTGTATGTAACGTATCAGTTCTTGAATGGCCTTATTAGAGAAGAGAAGGACCGTAGAATAGACAAAAACGTGATCAGGTTACCAAGGTTACAGGTTTATCCGATAACAACCACAAACGTACGTTATCTCCTGCATGTGCTTCCCAACTCTCAAGATAAGTCTTTATAATTGTTAGATAAATCCCACAGAGGAACTGCTACCTAATAGAGGATGACTATACCACAACAAGCTTACACCGAAGTGTAGAGAGCTTACGATCACCACAGAGAAACTTCACGTATGCTTGATGCTTGTGGTTTTCGTTCTTTAACCCTTTATTTATAACACTCAATAAGATAGGTTTCTTAGGAATAAAGAAACTAGTTTCTTAACCTATAAGTTAGCAAGTTCTCGTGTAAACAAACACGTTACTTGGCTTGCACACAAAGAAACCCTAGATTTATCTCAATTGGAAATCTTTAGACATTTATCTGCCAAGTGTTTTTTTAGCTCAAAAACACTTCAAGTCCCCAGTGGTAAGATTTTCGATCCATGTATTCCATCCTTGATCGTGATAATACATCATGGAATACTTATCATCCCTTCATTGGCAGGTGCGAGCTGGCGCAGTCTCTGTCGTCGTCTCTCCATGCGGGGCACCGACAACTGTTGAAGATGTGAGGAATGACAAGATTCTTGACAGTGGCGTCGCCGATGTACCTACTTCGAATGACGGTTGTGTGTATCCAATGGTTGGTCTGGAGTTTTCATGCCCCGTTACTTTTCTCCAAAACTTCACGTTGGTCGGTGGTTTCAACGCCCCTTCTCATCACAAAGACTTGTATTTGGATAAGTATGGACATTTTGCTCCTGGAAAAAGTAAAATCCACATCCGTACAAGGGAGAATTCTGTAGTTGATGTGCTGGACACTATTGAGATCATGAGGTCTTTGGTTGTGCGGGATGTTACCAAGTATATGATCAGTAGTTATAAGGAATCTGTCCTTGCTACTTCCGCGGATGCTGGTCTTGACATACCCTGGTCGTATCATTATATGGATGCGATACATCTCTTTATTGATACCTCAACCGAATCTAAACTTCAGGCGATCCTTGCTAAGGAGAATGCAGAGGTCCAATCATTATCCCAGAAGCTGGAGTTGAAAAAGGAAGAGCCTTGCAAGCTGGTGGTGGAACTTGGGTTGAAGGAGGAATGTCTGAGGTCCAATCATTATTGATACCTCAACCGAATCTAAACTTCAGGCGATCCTTGCTAAGGAGAATGCAGAGGTCCAATCATTATCCAAAAGCTGGAGTTGAAAAAGGAAGAAGCTTGCAAGCTGGTGGTGGAACTTGGGTTGAAGGAGGAATCTCTTACCAAGTTAAAGGAAGGAACAAGCTTTGTAGCTACTCTTTCGGCTTTGGATGGTTTTTTGTTGAGTTTTGATAGAATTTTCGTATGTTTCTTTAGTTGTTTGGATTTTTTCTGTAGGTTTTCTTTGAATTGGGGATTTTGTTCTTTTGCTTGAGATTGGTTGACGGTCACAGTATGATTTTTTGAATGAAATTCCTTTCTTTAAATTGAATTTGATAAAGCAAAATCCTAACTACTGCTTGCAAAAAGATTGCACTGCTTTGGAGGGATTGAGAGTACAAAAGAATAAAAGGGAGAGCTTTGTTTCTGTGAATTCCACATGTATGACTTACTTTGCCAATCCTTGGTTGTTCGTCTCCCCCGATCCTTCGTGAGTCTGTTGGACATGGTGAACATTGTCGCTGCTGTATCTTCCAATGAAATCAAATACATTGCCGAACAAAGATCCTGAGTTGTGTTGGTGATGTTTTCCCCACGGGTCAGGTTACTACTTGTTGAATTCTTAAACTTCAGCCCCAGCTTATGAGAGATCCCAGCATCGAGGGCTTTGATAAAAATATTGATTACACTGCCAATATCAATTGAATTTTTCTGTGCTTCTCCTTCTTTCAGGTGGCGTGTGTTAGCCAGCATCCCTTGGCATCGTTCCTTGTTGTCCTCATTCTTCATATCGTCGTGTACTAGCTGGGGTGATGCGTCTCCCATTTCGAACGAAAAGAAGCTCTTTCCTGATATGACGTGATTGAGGGCAGAAAACATATTTCTTCGTTGATCTCTGGATAAATTGAGAATTTTGCATACGTTCTTCATTAGCAATCCCATTTTTTCATTCACTGGTCTTTCATAAATCGTGAAGTTCTTGATGTCTGTGGGGATTTCTAATATCTCCTCTCCTTTGGGATGCGGCTCTTCTTTCTCGATTTTGTGGTCGATGAGGTGTTTCAGAGTAACGCAGTGTTCCGTCGCGTGGCCGACGACTTCATGATAAGCGCAATACTTCATACCTCCGGTGGGTTGATGAGTGCGTTCTCGTTTCCATTTTTCTAACAACTCAGTGACCTTGTTGATAGACAACGGTAAGGTCGATACTTCTGGGGAATTAAATTTTTGTTTTGTGACTCGAGTTGTTGCAGGGGTTGCATTTGGACTGGTGCGCTTAACCCAGCTGGTTCCATCAAATGTTCCTTTTGGTGTGTTACTTCGACGTACCCTGAAGTATGCAAGAAGATCTGCGAAGGTTTCGAAGCCCCAATTCTCAAATGCTACGCCATGAACAGTTCTTAGACCACTGATGCAGACCCTATCAGCTGTGATTCCGCGATTTGCGGGTATCCATGCTCAATGGCCATTCTTTTGAATCTTGCAATGTACATCCGTGGACTTTCTTCGCTTTTCTGAAAGAGTTGTCCAAGATATCCTATCTCCCCAAAGTTAGGAAGATATTCTCTGTAGAATGCTCAGATCATTTCTCCCCATGTGTTAATACTACCCGGTGTCGGTGAATTGTACCAGGTGTGCGTTGATCCACTAAGCGTCTTGGAAAACTCCTTGAGGCGTATTACATGGTTGGCATCGTACACATCCAACGACTCAATTAAAAAAGTGATATGTTTGCGTGAATCTCATATTCCACTATACAAACGGAATAAAGGTGAGACATACCCTTGGGGTAGAGGAATTGCTTGCACCCTTTGAGAGTGGGGCAGTACGCATTCATCTTCCGGTCCTTTGGGCGTCGCGGGACGTCGTTGAGCAAAAGTCGAGTCATTCCCCGGAACGCGGTTGTCTGGAACATACGCTGCATCTTGGCTTTGTGGTGACACTTGTTTCATTGATTTATGATTCGCAGGTTCATCCCTAGTGGGTGCTTCCGCCTTGGTTGCTTCTTCGTCAGTCAAGATCATTGGTGAATATTCATAATTGTGGATAATCTCTTGATTATCTTGGAACCATGGTAATCCTAGAATCATATCATGCTCCAGCGCTTTCTTGACGATGTGGAACCTTGGAGCTTCCGTCTGAGCAGCCAATATCTTTACAGGTAAGGTGATGTACCCCCAGGTGCATACGGTTTCTCCTTTTGGATTTTCCATTTCGGTAAGGAAGTGTACTGAGTCAGGCAAGAGATTCCAGCCATGATGAGAGTATCCACAGAGATGATATTGATTGGGTGTTAGCATCGATCAACGTTCTTGGAAATTCCATGTCGCGAATCTGTGCTGTGGTGAGGAGTCCCCAACGATTTTCTGCCAGTATCTTCCAGTTGTAAGTTTCGGGGGTCGACTTCTAAGGAGGTGGCGCAAGTTGTGTTGACTTCCTTGAGGATGGAGTAGGTCGTTCCTCGTTTTCCTCAAATGGTAGACTGTTGCCGGCGATTATATGGCGTAAAGTTGTGAACTTCTCTTTTTGCTGGGTTCCATCTAGATAAAGAGTTTCACATAACTGATCCATCAGGGTATTGGTTTTCTGGATGATACATTCTCTCGTGGTGTTGAGGCTGTCGTCTGATTCGTAAGGGCTCACTATGACTTCCTTAGTTCAACCATTTTGAATGAAAAGAAGTTTCATGAAACCGAGAAATTGATCTCCCACTGTGGTCGCCAATTGTTTTACCCTGGAAAACAATATGTACTGCAAAAGAGTACTTTCAAGTTCGAGAGATCAAAGTTGAACAAATCTAGCCTAAACCAAGACAATGGTCGTTCCAGATTTGCTTCGGTCACAGATGAGGAGATAGGGTTGGTCTTAAGGAGGGAAGCAGAGAAAGAGTGAGATCAGGTAATTCTGGTTGAAAAATGGTAATGTGTGTGTGGTTTCTGAATAACTTGTGAAGATGATGGTTGTCGAATACAACTTGGTTTTCCTTATGATTTCGTAAGGATTTCTAAATTGAATCTGAATATCAGGTTTTGCTCGATGAAATGAGATGAACTGAAATGAGTTAAACTGAATTGAGTTGGATTGAGATAAGTTTTCCTTGGAAATAGATTGAATCATCTATTTATGGTACGTTCAGAAGTACACTGAACTTGAAAAAGCAGGGGGTACTAAAATACGACCAACTTTTCATTTGGGCTCGTGAGTCTTA
>JAJJMA010283105.1:0-14399 GCA_023529015.1 Papaver nudicaule | reverse complement strand
GCAAATTTTCTATACACTCTACTCCTCTCGCTGGCGCTTCCTTGACACACCCGATTCCTCCGGCTGTGCTTCGGCCATGGGCTGATCCTCCTGAAAGGGTCGAGTGCGTCCGGCTTGACGCGTCCTGTCCATTGCAGCAACACCTTGGGCAAATGCAGCTGCCATAGGACTCAACCACTCCATCACCGGAAACGTAAATGCGGCTTCAGGATCCAGGGGAGTATTCAATTGTTGATGGATTCTCCTAATAAATGAAGCGGACTGCAACACACCGACGTACCGCATCCTATGACCGCCAGTGACCACCCATCGGTCTCCAACAACCGCCACACCCTCCAAGACATTAAATGTACCCCACCGTGGATGAATGGCTTGTAACACCCATCCATCACCATCACCACCAGCATCAATCATAAAGGTCCCATCATCACTCACAGCAACCTCATTAGCACCACCAGCATCAACACGTCTACCACCACCAATAAGATTACTTGGAATGAAAGGATCAAAATTTGCATCATTTCGACCACCAACATTCCCACCATTACCACCATCAACCCGAGAACCATTAACACGTCTACCACCACTACCACTACCACTACCACTACCGACTTCATTAATACTACGATTAAATGGGATATAAGAAGAAGTATTACCTTGCTTGGGAGTCTGAAATCGAGTCAAGAATGGAGTTTGATAAGGCACAATGGTGCCAAACCCTGGAGGAATATTGCCCTCCCAGGTCTCCACCTTCACCCGTCGATTATACTTGATAAGATCCCAGTACCAATCGTAGTTCGTGGTGTTATTATCATGATCCATTCTATTGCCAATTCGATTGCCAGTCAGAATATCAAGTATCTGCAACCATTGGTTTCTCGAAGGCAGAATCTCTTCTTCAGTTTTATTGCTCTTATCACTGATTTCTTTTCCATCATCTCCAGCCATGATTTCAATATTGAAAGTGATACTACTACTGATGAAAATGGAGAGTCTCCTTATTTCAACCTTAAACTAGTCCGGCAGTTACAAAACATAATGTAACTGCCATTAAATGCAGTCAGTTTCTCAACTGCACATTGAGGGGTTAGTGGGGGGGGCTAGGATAAATACATTCCTGTTTTTTTTGAACTATTAGACAAAGAAATAATCAGAGCAAGAGATTTTTTTTTTTTTTCAGACATAGTGGCAATGGACAAGAAGAGAAAACTGTCAAGCGAAGACTAGGGAAAAAAACCAATGACAGAAGAGGAAAAAATGGAAGAAGAGGAGAAGAAAAATTTAAAGGAGAGAGCAAAAAGATTGGATAGGTTTTTACAGTACATGTGGAAATTGACTCGAGAAGAACTAATGAAAGTTGAAGAGCAAATGTACAAGTGCAAGAGTGCTTTTACAAGAACTAATGAACCATTCATCACTATAGACTCATTATTCAAATCCCCAGAAGAGAGGAAGAAATTCAATGAGGTACGGGAGAAGGAAAGTAGGAAGAAATGTGTGGTGAAGGCAAGGAGGGCGAGGATGGGTAAAGCAGGCTATGCGGTACAACATATTTCTGATAGTTCTGAAGAGCGAGGAGAGGAGGATGCAGAAGATGATTCATATTCAAGTGACTCAACCTCTGATGACGAATGTTATGCTCGTTTCATTTCACGTTTGCAGGCAAAGCTCGAGATATTCAGGAAGAATGAGGCGAAAGGTGCGAATGATACTTTTCTAGTATCAAAGACTGACTCGGAGGATGATGGCGAGGATTCTAAGGAGAATGCTGGAGACGATTCAAGGGACCGCACTGGAAAGGGAAGTGATTATTAAGGGGTTTTTATTCTATGTTTGCCCTGCCTAAAGACATCTATATGTGTTAAATTTCTTTGCTTTTATGGTTATGCTATTTGGTTCTGTAAATTGAGGTTTTATTCTATGTTGCTCTTAGCATATGTATGGTTCAGTAATAATATACTGGGACCCTGTGCATTTTAATTTTTTTAACACCAGAAAATAAAACTATGGGCTTTCACTGACCTATGACCAATGTTTGGGCATAGGAAAACGCATAAAAAGAAGAATGTCTTAAAGCTATTTAACTTTTATTATCTAGAGGAATGTGAAAATAAACTACTCCTGCAAAAGTAAGTAATTAAGCCTTATTAGGCAGTTGAGACGCATTTACTGCTGGGTTAGGGGTAAACCAAAGGTTTGAGGATACAAAATCCTCAGTAAAAACATTGTTTTTGTAATCCATATTCATTTCCAAATCTAATCCCCAGAGAGAATTTTTCTAATCTTCTAGTGAATCAAAATGAGTAGTCCAGTTACCAATCCATGGCTTAATCCAGAGTATCTCAATAACCCATGCAGAGCCATCATCAGAAAGACAGTAATCAAGATCAAGGATGAATTGTACAAGCAAGATATTGAGGGTGAATGGCGTCCCTTTTCTTCTACTAGAACCATCAGGCCACGATGGTGGGATGAGAAGCAGCTGTATGACAACATTGGACAAATACACGTTCCTAGTCATCCTTCTGATCAAGTGCCAGAATGGGTGGATGGAGGGGTCAGTGCAGAGGAAAGGGCTAGAGCAGAGGAAGCACCAGTACCAGTACCAGAACCAGAACCAGAACCAGAGGTGATTCATTTGGATTCTGAGGGAGAGGAAGAAGAGGAAACCTTGATTGATATCCCCATTCCTCCATCCCCACATCTAACTTGGTTTTCTTACCACAGCAAGCTCGATGAGAATATTAGGGCTAGTGGTGAGGAGCACTTCTATGACAATTTTGAAACAGAAGTTCAGAGGATCCCGGTTCCAAGGTCCTTCTTTTGATGGTGTTGGCAGTGGTGAACAAAGGTGCATGGATGATGGTGTTGGAGGTTTGAATATTTTGTTTTTTATTTTTTTGAATCCATAACAGTCCTTGAGTTCTTGGATAAGACATTTTCTTTTCTTTTTTTTTGGGTTGTTAACTTATATACTCTTGGTGGTGTGGGATTTTAGATTTATTATGGATATGGTGATGTTAATATTATGTTGATTTTTGGTTTAATTTGTTTTTTTCTGTGGGATTTGGATGTTTATCTAGTTGATGCTGCAGTTGTTATGTTTGAGACCCAAAGCATGATTTTCTTTGTAGTCATATTTGAGTTTTGATTAATTCATATCAGTCATGATTTTGCAGTAGATTATGGTTCCCTGAGTGTTGTGAATAGCTAGGTATGGTGTGAGTAGTTTTGTTTAGGTTTACATTATCTGGTTTCATTTAATTTTTTTTCTGTGGGGATTGGGATGTTATTGATGTGTCTAGGTATTCTAGTGGTGGTGTGGGTATAAAGAAGTTGAAGTTTTAGAACAGGGCCTTGCATGCGAAATAGATTGGGAGGTATAGGAATGAAATATATGCTTTGGAAGGATTCTTGATTGAACGGTCAAGAACTTAGAGTTGTTTCCCTTAGTCTATATAGCATTAGTAGATTGCAGGACAGGGAAGTGGAGAATGTAGCTCAATTACTGACTATGATCTCTGACATAAATTTCAATGTAGGCTAAGGAAATTTTGTTGTAGTTTCTTTGATTGTTATTGATGTGTCTAGGTATTCTAGTGGTGGTGTGGGTATAAAGAAGTTGAAGTTTTAGAACAAGGCATTGCAGGCCAAATAGATTGGGAGGTATAGGAATGAAATATATGCTTTGGAAGGATGCTTGGTTGAACAGTCGAGAACTTAGAGTTGTTTCCCTTAGTCTATATATCATTAGTAGATTGCAGGACAGGGAAGTGGAGAATGTAGCTCGGTCACTGACTATGATCTCTGACATAAATTTCGAATCAGGCCAAGGAAATAAGCAGTTTTCAGTTTCAGAGTGTTATTTTAAGTCTATGGAGGCTGTAATGTTTTTGCTTGTTTATCTTTGGATTTGCTTATGAATAACTAGTTGGCTGTAATGTTTTAGATTTTCTGTATGATTTCTTTGGTGCCCTATAATATGTCCTATAGACAAAGTACATCAACCTAATGTGTAAACTTTTCAGTGTAACATTATCAAACCAGAGTACAATATATGAACTAACCACATGGAAATACTACCATGAACTTAAAACACATCTACATTTCTAATGACAATCAACAAACGCAAAAATCAGACAAATCAGCAAAAATCCTACAACAACAAACAGATCTGAGAGATTCAGACCTTCAATACTCATAACCAGAAATTTAATCATTGACACTCAATGGTTTCGACTATAGATGTTGTAAATTTCCAATTCAAAGGGATACAAGTGAAATACCTTAACCAATAGAGCATCGTCAGATCCAAAATTTGAAATCAGTTTCAATCCTTCTATAAGAAATCGACTAAACTCAAACCAGTTTCCAAATCGATATTTCATAGAAGATTTGATTGATTCAATGATGTTGATGAAGTTCCCGCACGCTAAATCTCACTGTGCTCGACGAATTTGGCCGTCCAAATCGACGTCGGCAGGGAAAGAAACTGGTGATAGAAAAGAATCCGGTGGAGAAAAAGAAACCAGGGAGAGAAATGAGTGGATGTGGCAGCTTAAGTTGTTGGTGTTGGACATACAGCTGAGCTAATTCAGAAATAATAAATGGTTTGATAATTTTTCTTTGATTTTCTTTTGGGTTTTCTTATTTTCGGATCTGTGGTATTAAGTTAATCCGTTGAAATAAAAATCCGGTTCTGTTACGATGCTGGGGTTGAAATTTCATCAGCCCAAAAGTGGGGCGGGGAAAAGAAAAGTCGAGGCTAACTTAGGAAGTGCACACAAATATTGAGGGTAGGCGGGTAATTGCACAACCAAACACACGGAGCACTGTAACAGATCGCATTTTCAGTAACCATTGAAGACGTTACGAGCTTCCCAACAGCGTATGCGCGTTGCTGAAATGCAAACCGTGACTAATGCTGTTGTTGGTAAAAACTGGAATTCGTGTAGTGTATTAATAGATTGGTCTTTTAGGAATTTCAACGCAACCTTGGCAGTATTATGCTGAGTTCCCAATTAAGACAGAAACTTGACAATCTTCGCCAGGCAAAGGCCATACTGGATCAAGCAAATGCCTCCTTGGCTCTTCAATTGGCGGCAAAAAAGAAAGAGAGCAATCGTCTGCGTGTTAACTTCAACAAGGAAAGAAAAGATCACCATGAACTCTAAGGTTAGCCATTGTCTTTCAATTTTTCATATAATAGTTTTCCATTCTGTTGTCTTTTTGTCCAACGTCTAGTCCCTTTCCCTTATAAGGTCGCCGGCAACATCCTGATAGTCGATTAAAGCGGGCCGAAATTGAGATTGACAAGTTGACTAGTGCTAACGCTAAGCAACGTAATATGTTACTCAATTTTGGCCAAGATGTTAAATGGTATCGCCAAGAATTACGCAATGTCACTGATCTTAACATAAATCTTGATCACCTTCTCAAAGTTTCTCAAGCGGATGAGGCATGGCATAAGAGTGAACGTGAAAATGCTTCCAGCTTAGCGGAATTAGAACGTAAAGCTAAAGAAAAGGTTACTGTGGAGCATATGAAATTATCTACCCAACTGAAGAATGAAAAGGCCGCCGTTGCTCGTTTGTCTTCTCAATTGGTTTGCAAGGTTGCCGAACGGGATTCTGCTTTCGACGAGATTCAGCGTCACAAAGATTTCGCCCAGATCCATGGAAATCGTGCTAGACTACTAAGTGAAGAGCATGAGAATCTTAGACGTAGAATCAGAGAAGTTGTCGGTCCCTGCTCTGATGAAGAGGTCTTGGATAAACTGAGTGAGATTAATGTTGCCCAGGAGGGTATACGTATGTATGTTAATGAACTAGAAGGTAGTCACTAGGGTTTTTGCTTTTTGCGTATGACTTCAACGGGTTATTCTTGCCTCAGCGTCTAACTCATTTTCTATTTTGTTCAGAGAAAAACAAGAAACTTGAGTCTCAATTAAAGGAACGATCTACCGCTATGAAAGAGCATGAAAGCTGTGTTCCTAGAATTGCACAACTAGAAGAACAAGTTAAGCAGCGTCAATCCTGTGAGAATGAACTTCATGAGCTAAAATCAGAACATTTGTTGTGTAACGACAAGATTTTCAACTTGGAAAATGAAGTGAAAACTCTCCAGGAATACAAAGGGAAATTTGAGGTGGAATCCTCCAAATCTGCTAAACTTCAACAAATGAATGATCACAAGCAAACCGAGTTGAATCTTGCTAGGAGAACTGCACTAGAAAAGGAAGAACAACATGCCGCTGTTATAAGTGTGACTGGTTTTATCACCATCCAGATGTACTTAGCCGAATTTTGTCCTAAGCATAAAATAAAGATACCAAAGGCGTATGCCCCTGACCGTCTTCCACCTGGTATGGGCGATGTTCCTTCTGCTGTTGATGAAACTGTCCTAGTTAACAGCGGATCAGAGTCAGAAGAAGGGGGCGAAGATGGAGAAGGTGAAAGAGATGAAGATGAAAACGAAGGAAGTGAAAAAGATGAGGATGAAGATGCTGGAGACAATGCCGCTGAAGGTGATGGGCGTTCAAATCCTAATGGTGATAATTCCCTTAATGATGCTAGTGTAGACACCAATGCTGCTGATGACCAAGCTTCCCCTAAGAACCAAAGCCAAGGCGCTGACCAATCTATCAAAGGGAAGAGCGTAATTACCGCTGAGGGTGTAGAAGAGGAAGATGAAACTTTTGTTAAAAATCTAAACATCGCTGTTGACAATTCCTTGAAGCCTCCAGAACTGCAAAATTTCAAGGATGGTTCATCTTCTAGCCATCAAGTGTAATCTGAATAGCTGTTTTATTTTAGTTTCTCTTGCTTTTTTACTTATCATGAGATATGTTCATATCTCCCACCCTTTTGTAATGGAATTTTAATGAATGTATGTATTTCTATCTTTGCACTTTGCTAAACTTTTAAGCCTTTCTGTTCTCTTGTTGCCGCCGGGATAATCGAATCCATTTTAGTTTCAATGATGAGCTGACAACATTTTTTCTGACCACATCGCACCCTTTCGTTATACATTGTTACTTGTGCCCGTCGGTGATCTATTATAAGTGGTTGGTTAACCAAGAGCTGTCCCTCCAGGGAGTTCTCTTGGAGTTTTATATTATTTCTGCCATCACTTACAGATCAACAAGTAACACAACAGGAGTTATCGCACCAGTTAGCCAGATTTGCTGTTATTCAAAGCTAGGATCATTAAAATCTAAAATGTTTCGTTATGCCTCAGCGTATAATTTTCTTGGCAATTTTGCCTTAGCGTATGGCTATTGAGCCTTGTAAAATTTTTCTTACCAATTTTGCCTCAGTATATGGATATTGAGCCTTGTGAATTTTCTTGGCAATTTTGCCTCAGTATATGGCTATTGAGCCTTGTGAATTTTCTTGACAATTTTGCCTCAGTATATGGCTATTGAGCCTTGTGAATTTTCTTGGCAATTTTGCCTCAGTGTATGCCTATTGAGCCTTGTGAATTTTCTTGGCAATTTTGCCTCAGTGTATTTGTCGCTGTATGTAAATAACTTGAATGACACAATGATTTGTTAACGGGGTTCGGCGCATAAAAGCAAACCTACATCCCCGGATCTTATTTGCTGTAAATTACAAAAGCTCATAAGACTTCTTGGGTATTATGCCCGCCCAAGACTTCGGATTTTACATGCAACCTTATAGATAAAACCTCTTGATAAACCTGGCATTCCATGGATGCTCAAGTTCTTTACCATGCTCATTAATTAACACATAGGCTCCACTACCCGCTATACGCTTAATAACATAAGGGCCTTCCCAGGTTGGCTCCAGCTTCTTACATCCTTTCTTCTTCTGATACGACGGTACTTCTCTTAATACCAAGTCCCCAGGCTGGTATTCTCTTGGCACAACACGCTTGTTATACTCCCTAGCTAGACGGCAGTGATAATTTTCCATATGTCTCAAAGCAATAAGCCGTTGTTCTTCCAGATCATCCAATTTTGCCAAGATTAAGTCCGTGTTGAGATTCTTCTCCCAAGCTTCATGTTTTGTTGTTGGCAATATAACTTCTGATGGAAGTACCGCTTCTGCACCAAATGTAAGTAGAAAGGGAGATGCGCCAGTTGCCTCTCGGATTGTGGTTCTATAGGACCATAAAACATTGTGGACCATGCTTTCTTATGTCCTTCAACTCTCTTTTTCAGCCCCATTCCTATTGTTTTGTTTGTGGCCTCTGCCTGCCCATTGCTTTGAGGATAAATAGGAGTTGACTTTCCTACTTTACGCCGTATGTAGCCAATAAATTTTCGATGTTCTCGCCGACTAGTTCTTTACCATTATAAGTGCAAATTTCCGCCGGGACACCAAAACGACAGAATATATTTTCCCATATGAATGTAAACACCTCTTTTCCTGTCCTTTGCATGATTGCCTCGGCTTCACACCACTTAGTGAAATCATCTGTTGCCACAATGATGTATCTCCTTTGTCCTGATCCTGGTGTTAGCGGTCCGATGATGTCAATCCCCCACTTGGCAAAAGGCCACGGACTTAATACTGAATTTAGTGAGACTGCCGGCGCTTTTATTCTTCTTGCATAGATCTGACAGTGCCTACACCGCTTAGCATATTCTGCAGAATCACCATTCATCCAAGGCCAATAATAACCTTGCATCTTTACTTTTAGAGCCAATGCCCGTTGCCCGCTGTGATTTCCACAATCTCCCTCATGAATCTCTTTCAACAGCCTCTTTCCTTCTTCCCTTGATACGCATCGTAGCAGTGGCCCAGCAAATGATCTTCTATATAGTACGTCGTCTCTTAGCTCATAATTTCTTGACCTGCTTATGACTTTGTGCGCTAGCAGTTTGTTTCCGGGGTGGTGAGATGTTCTAAGTAATATCTGATGGGAGTCCGCCAATCTGTTTCCGCTGATTCTTCGATGTCTACCGCCAAAACTTCCTGTTGCCTTCTTTCTTCTATTGACGACATCCTTAATCTTTCAATTGTGATTGCCGGCACTTCGGTATCCGCCATCATAGAAGAAATAAATGCTAGCGCATCAGCATGTCTGTTGTCATTTCTACATATGTGTCTGAATTCGATGCCGGTAATTTTGTTAGCGTATTCTCTTGCCACTTGTAAGTACTTTTTTAATGAACTGTCATGTGCTTCATATCTTCCCAAGATCTGCCGAATGACCAATTGAGAATCACTTGTTAAATGAATGTTACTGATATCCATCTCAATGATGAGCCGCATATCATGTATTACCGCTTCATATTCTGCTTCATTGTTTGTAGCTGGAAACTCTAATCTGAAGGAGTGGTCTATCCTTGAACCCTTTGGCGAAATAAAGACAATGCCAATTCCTTTGCCCTCCTTATTAGCTGAGCCGTCGACGTACACTTCCCATTGATTTGGATCTCTTTTCAATAAGTCTGGAACTCCTTCATCTGGATCTTCCTTCTCCATGAATGGAATATCTTCAGTTTCTTCTTCTTCTTCAATTGGAAAGTCTGCCAAAAAGTCGGCGATCACCTGTGACCTTTGAGCCGTCCTAATTTCATACTTGACGCCGTACTGATCTATCTGAGCATTCCATTTTGCAATACGCCCTGCTCTTTGAGAACTATGAAGAATGGCTTCAATGGGAGTTTTGGTGAGTATCGTTATGGGATGAGCATGAAAATAAGGGCGTAGTCTGTTAGTGGCGAAAACCAAGGCTAATATTAATTGCTCTATTTTAGTATAATTTTTTTCAGCGGGTTGTAGAGTTCGACTGATATAGTAGATTGGTGTTTTTCCTCCTTTAGTCCGCACCAAGACTGCACTGACCGCTGATGATGTGGCCGCCAAGTAAACTCTTAATTCCTCCCCATGCTCCGGCGGCTGAATGGCTGGTAAAGTGGCTAAGTATTTCTTTATTCCCTAAAAGGCAACTTCATGATCATCTGTCCAATTGAATTTCTCTCCTTTCTTCAGCATTTGAAAAAATAATTTGCACTTATCAGAGAATCGAGATATAAATCTGTTAAGAGATGCTAATATGCCATTTAAGCGCATAACATCTTTCAGTGTTACCGGTGAGGGCATTTCCAAAATGGCTTTGACTTTTGCTTGATCTGCCTTTACCCCATTTTTTGTGACGACATAACCCAAAATTTTTCCAGAGGTGACGCCGAATACGCACTTTGCTGGGTTGATCTTCAACTTGGTTGCTCGCATGTGATCAAAAATTTCTTTCAAATCTTGCACGTGATTCTTCTTTACCTTACTCTTGACCAACATATCATCAACATATACCTCCATAGTTTTACCTATCCATTTTTCGAACATATCCTGGGCCATCTTTTGATATATGGCGCCGGCATTCTTGAGGCCAAATGGCATTCTTGTATAGCAAAATAAACCTTTGGTGGAGAAGAAAGCTGTATGACGCTGATCTTCTTCTGCCAGCGATATCTGGTTATACCCAGAATAGCCGTCCATAAAAGATAGTACCTCATGCCCAGATGTGGCGTCAACAGTCTGATCTATGCTTGGTAATGGAAAGCTATTCTTTGGGCACGCCCTATTCAAGTCGCTGAAGTCAATACAAATTCTTACTCCTTTATTCTTCTTAGGAACCACCACCATATTAGCTATCCACTCAGGATATTGAACTGGCCGGTCTAATGATTCCTGACGCCCTCATCTTGTCAATCTCTGTTTCCACCGCCTCCTTATACGCTGGTGCCAATTGTCTTGGACGCTGTTTGAATGGCCTGATTGCTGGATTGATATCCAACCTATGGCATGCAGTTTCTGGGTCAATACCAGGCATCTCATTCATACCCCAAGCAAAAACATCCACATACTCTTTTAGTAAAGCTTCTAGTTGCCGCGATTTTTCTTCATTCAATAGGGTGCTAATTTTTACTATATTAGGAGAATCCTCCTCACCTATGTTGATATCCCTTGTAGGTTCTACCACCGTGAAGTGCAATTCTGGTTCTCCCATAGGCGAAGGCTCCTTTAATTGCTATAAAGGTGCCGCTGAAGGATTTGCTGTGGTGTCACTTTCCTTTACAGAAAGAATATATTGCTTAGGGTCAGCGACTAATGCATTTATTTCTTTAGCCTTGGTTACTTCTTTTGTCCGCTTCTTTTTCTCATTCAGTCTTGCCTTTCGAGTTTCACGCATCTTGACGTATACTTCATTGCATGCTTTTGCCGTAGATGAATCACCAATATACTCTGCTACCCCTTCTGGAGTTGGGAATCTCAACCGCTGGTGGTAGGTCGAAGGTACTCCTTTGATGCTGTGTAGCCATGGTCTCCCAAGAATTGCTGCGTATGGCGAATCTACATCCACAACACAGAAAGTAGTATCCATGACCAAAGTCTTGCACGTAACAACCTTCAACTTAACTTCTCCTTTAGGCTTAGATGCTATCCCATTAAATCCATAGATACTGTATATCACTACAAGAAACTATGGATTTAGTGACAAAAATATTTATGACAATTTTATTTTGTTTGTAAAAGTTCCCATTTGTAACCAAAAAAATGTTCGTCGCCTAAAAAAATATTTTATGATGAACCGCTATATTTGTCGCTAAGCTTGTTACTGAAGTTTAATTTAGGGACAAAAAAAATGTGTTGCCACCAATAATATTTTTTAGTGATCATTCATGTCTGCCACAAAAAATGAATATTAGCAATGACAATAAATGTCCGTCACAGTATATTGTTTACATGAGAAATTAAGTTTTTTCATCACTAGATTTTCCTTTAGTGAGTATCGGTTGCTTGTTACTAATCTGATTTTATAATGCATTCAGACTCATATACTGTCTACGACGGTCGAGCAATGGAGCTAGGGGTCCGTTGCATATGCTGAGTTAGGAGTCTGGTTGCATATGGTCGACTCGTACTCACATGACACCTATAGTCACCTTGCCATATTTGTTATTGTTTGGATACAGTTTACCGGTTGATATTTTAATTTTGCAATTAGTGGTAGCTTATTCGTGGCAGTGAAACTTTGACATTTTGTAAAAGATATCATCTTTGGAACTTGGAAGTTACTTTGGGCAGTTTTCCTCAAACAAGCTACTGCTACGTGGGACGTGCGAGATAAAAATTTGGTGGATTTGATAACTGAATATCTGCCCATTAAATTCTTGTAGCGGGATCCGCCACCACACAACGAAAATGGCAATTTGATAGCAATGTATATTCTTAACTATAGAGTACAGATGGCTAATTTTCTTTTGTTGCATGCCTAGACGTGTAAGAGAGCTGAAATATTCTACTTTGACCAAGTCACCAAATAATTAGATGTTTATTTATCTTTCTTTCTTCCTTCCTTCCTTAGATACAGCACAAGGTAGTATAGTATATAAGATTATTGGAATCGAGGATTAAGAAATCAGTTGTACCTTTTATGATAATCGCAATAGGAGTAATCGATATCCACTAAGTTATCAGTTAAAATGAAAAATCCAAAAGAATTTGGCGCGTGGTGTTTCCCGCTTTTGTTTGCAGTTATTTTTTCAAGATCTTCTTATTTATTGATCTGAAACTGTCAATCTGTATTCAGTATGAATCTTCTGCATATAATCTATTTTCATTTTATTGTAAGTCATTCTCTCTAATTCTTTTCAATTCAAATCTATAACTAGGTGTTTTGATTTCTCCATCTACTTTATTTTTAACGATTGTTTCTGTTTTATGATCTTGGTTTCTATTTGGCTGTATGATATTGTACTTTCTCTAATTAGATAGCTTTGACAGTATTTTCAATTTCATCTTGCCCCAGACTCAACATGGCTACTGGCACTTTTCGTCGAGTCGCTGCTGGACAATCATCTTCTGTTGGTGTGAGTTTGAAGATTAATGTTTCTTTTTTCTTTTAGTATTTTGCATATTATACTTAACATGCTCTATTGGTTTTTTCTTCGTAGAATTAGCAGCATGAAGAGAAATGCACGCGGATTAAAACATGATATTGTAGTAGTATCAAGATCAACTAGTTGTCCAGCCCGTGCCTTCGCACGGGCCCGAGGCCCTAAGCCGTTCTACGGGCCGCGTTTAATATGACTATGAATGGATCGATTCCATTCTCTTTTGTATCGAAATCCATTGGTTTTTACGAAACTGGTAAAATGAGAGAACTGTAAGAATAGAGAGAAAAAAAGGGGAGGGTTGTCTGATTGAAGTACAGAAGAAGAAGGTAGCAGATGGAGTAGAAAGGAGTAGAAGAAGGTAGAAGATGATTAATGATATACAGGAGAAATCGATTAGGTACAAATGCTAAAGTTTCTCATAGATCAAAAGGAGAAGACAGTAGAAGATGGAGCTGGAATGACTTAACCAATTAGAGCTTGATTAAGTTTGAGTTTTTTGAAAATTGATTTCTAGGGTTGGATTCTAACGAAATTGAAGCGGTATACTTCTATTTTGATTGTGTTTGATTGATTCTCTGTTGCTTTGTAATGAGATAAAAATGGACTTTTGCTTTAAAAATCGTCTAACTATGTCTTTTTGCATCTTGGTACCAAATCATCGTCTCTTTTGCTGAGGGTCCTGGCTTTGGTAATATTGAAGATCTTTTTTTGTCTCCATTGTATAGTTCTTCTCTCAGTGCATCTATTGCATTATGGCCTCTCTGCTTATTGTAGTTGTCTAATTGTTTTCCTGCATGTTTTATTGTTGTACACTCCTCTTCTCTGTTATGGATTCGAAGATCATAATACGTTGTCATATATACCACGTGTTTTTTTGTTTTGTGTTGGATTCTTGATCTTGGTTTTCTTCCATTCTTTGTTTCTTTGAATTGTTGATCTCTGCACAACAGTGATTTTTTTTTATTAGTCCGTGTGTATTGCACCCATAGCCGCATCAAAGGATTTTCTGTCTAGTTTATTTACCTGCGGTATCCTAAGATGATTGTTTTTAGGTATTTTTAGAGATGGGTATGTTTATATACACATGTGCAGTTGTTTTGGATAGATTTAGTCTGATAGATTCAAATATATAGAAAGATTTTGTTAACTCATACTCATAAGATTCTGTCGTGCAAACCAATTTTTTATTGTTAAAGCTTTCAGTTTTAAGGGTCCTCCGTTGGATAGTTCTTAGATGGATTGTTGTTGGACCACATAAAGATTAATTGAAATATATGTTTGCTGTGTTATTTCTGATGGACTCAAATGGACCATTTTGATTGAACACTGTCCATTAATCTGTTGTACTAACTGTCACTGTACAGTATTGTTTGTATAGTAACCCATATGTATAGTCTTTTAAAGTTATCTTATAGAATTAATTTTTAGATATGAAACAAAATGAGTAAGGTAAAAAAAAAAAATTGTCTGGAATTTCGGTTTTATGCATGTGGGTTTGAAAGAAATTTCCATTTTTTTTCCTTGT
>JAJJMA010283104.1:828-15873 GCA_023529015.1 Papaver nudicaule | reverse complement strand
ACTCTTACACCCAAAACACATCCTCAACCTGATCTCAAGTTTCTTCGTTGTTTCCCTCCCTAGATCAAGCTCTATCCTCTCTGTGACCGAAGCAAGACGTGAACGGCCATTGACTTGGTTTAGGCTCGTCTTGTTCGACTTTGATCTCGAACACTACGAAAGTACCCAGAGACGGTGCATTGTTTTTCCAGGTAAAAACAGTTAGCGACCACAATGGGAGATCATTCTCTCAGTCCCAGAAGGTTTTCTATGGGGAAGCGTCTACCCTGGGAGATGATGGCGCAAGAATCTCACTTCAATACAACAATCCACATCGAGAGCTTCACCGCCTACGACAAATCAGCAAAGGAGGAAGCTACCCTTCTCATTGAAAAACTATGTGAAACCCTCCACTTTTCGAAAGGACGGCGTATAAACACATTCGAGGCCCTTAATCGCATTGCTTTCGAAGCCAACCTCACTCCAACCTTACCCATGATTTCCAAAATGTCCATAATGGCTGAAGCACAGATGCAAGACATCACTTTCACCGCCAAGGATATGCTGGCTGAAGAAGAACACAATCGTGCCCTCTATGTGACCGCTCACGTTAAAGGTACGGAGTTCAAGAGAGCGCTAGTCGACACCGTAGCAGCGACCAACGTAATCTCCCTCAAAACCCTGAGAATCGCGAGAATTCCTAAACAACAAATAGTTTATCATCCCATCGTAATGAAGGACTTCGAAGGGAACAAAACGAGTACGTATGGACACATCAACTTGGAGTTGAAGGTAGGGCCTATACACACAAAGGCTAAGTTCCACGTAATCGAAAAGGAACCAGAGTACCACATGATACTAGGAAGGCCCTGGCTACACGAGAACAAAGTAGTGGCTTCTACTTACCATCAGTGCTTGAAAGCAGTCCTAAACGAAGGTATCGTCTGTGTAACTGCATCCCCCTCCCCATACTCATCAATATACGACGCTGAGTTCGTGGATCCGAAAGACGAAGCGTCTCAACGCCAAGACAAAGTCTACAATATACCACTCCCGAACTGGACATCCCTGGAGAGAAGCGACCCGCAACAACAGTCAGGCGGGGACTTGAAACAAGGAGAAGGAGGGAGTAAGACAGTAACACACAAAAGGGCGGGAAGCTTCGTAATGACCCAAGACGCTAAAGGGAGAGTGGTGTACCTCTGACGCCAGTTCTAGCAATTAGCAGGGGAGACTAGTCATAGCTCTCCCCGCCCTGGAGAATGCAATTACAACGAGCAACAAGTCGAGGACGAAGTCCAGGAAGCGTCCCCACAACTGCAGGACGGGACGGACTCCACCTCAGACGCACTCGAAACAATAAATATCGGAACAGACGAGTCACCCAGGCCCATATTCATCAGCTCAGCCTTGTCACCTGAGGAGCGCGCCAAGTTCGTGGGCTTACTAAAGGAATACCAGGACACGTTTGCCTGGACGTACGAGGAGATGCCGGGACTCGATGAAAAACTGGCAACAAACCACTTGTCCATAATTCCAGGTTCTGGACCAGTCAAGCAACAACCAAGGAATTTCAGACACGACATGGAAGAACAGATAAAAGCCGAGATACAGAAGCTGCTAACAACGGGGTTCATCAAACCAATCCAACACACCACTTGGCTAGCAAACGTGGTACTTGTTAAGAAAAAGAACGGCCAAATACGTTGCTGCGTCGACTTCAGGGACCTGAATAAGTGCTGCCCAAAAGATGACTTCCCGCTCCCAAATATCGACATGCTTGTAGATGCCACCAGTGGACACGCCATGTTCTCTTTCATGGACGGATACAGCGGGTATAATCAAATAAAGATGTACGAGCATGACACCCCGAGAACGGCATTCCGGACGCCCCTTGGGAATTTCTACTACACGGTTATGCCTTTCGGTCTAAAGAATGCGGGAGCCACCTATCAACGAGCGATAACAGCCATTTTCCACGACATGATGCACAAGGAGGTCGAGGACTACGTAGACGATGTAGTCGTGAAATCCAAGACCAGGGTGTCACACATAGAGATCTTACGACGCGTATTCGAGAGATGCCGGGAGTACAAACTAAAAATGAACCCTTTGAAGTGCGCTTTTGGAGTTTCTTCAGGGAAGTTCCTCGGGTTCCAAGTAACAGAAAGAGGGATTGAGGTCGACCCGTCCAAGACCCAAGCCATTACTACCATGCCACCGCCTCAGACGGTGAGAGAACTAAAAAGTTTCATGGGGAAAGTCTCCTATATTCGACGCTTCATCCCGGGACTCGCCCAATTCGTGGCTTCGTTCACCCCCTTGTTAAAGAAAGATGCTACATTCGCCTGAACATCTGTTCAACAAGAAGCGTTCCACAAGATACAACAATTGCTCCTATCACCGGCGGTCACGAAGCCTCCCGCACGAGGAAGACCACTACTTCTCTACACCGCCTCGAGTGACGTCGCAATCGGAGCGTTGTTGGCACAGGATGACGAAGGAGGGGTGGAATGCCCGGTCTACTACATCAGTCGTACCCTAAAGGATGCGGAGCTTCGATATCCCAAAGCTGAGAAACCATGCCTGTCTCTGGTTTTTGCAGTACAGAAACTTCGACATTATCTCCTTTCCAACCAAGTAGTCCTGATGGCGAAGGCGGATCCTATCAAATATCTCCTCTCGAAGCCCGCCTTGATTGGGAGACCAGCAAGGTGGCTACTACAGATGTACAAATTCGACATAGCTTGTGTATCTCCGAAGGCCATCAAAGGGCAAGCAGTAGCCGACCTTCTTGCAGCATTCCCGGGAAAAGACTCAACGGCTCTGCACGAAGAGGTACCAGGAGAGTTCCCCGAGATAACGTTGGTAAAAACAGACACATGGCTGTTATACTTCGATGGATCAGCCACCCTGAGGGACAATACTGGAGGAGCGTGCGTCGTCTTGGTATCCCCAACGGGTGAAGTATTCTCTCACTCGTTCAAATTGGATTTTAAATGCACCAACAACTCGGCCGAATACGAAGCCTTCCTCCTTGGGCTATCATTAGGCAAACAAGCAGGAACTACTCACCTCGAAATTAGAGGCGACTCCAAGCTGCTGGTAAACCAGATAAACGGAGTATACTCTCTCAAGGAAATCACCCTCGCTCCTCACATAGCACAGGCACAAAAGTTGCTGAACCACTTCGCTGACGCCATCATAACGCATACTGGACGCACTAACAACAGACACGCCGATTGCTTAGCGACCTTGGCATCTAAACTCCAGTTCAAAGGAGAGGAGGAAATTGTGACAGTACGGAGACGGATCGCCCCCTCAACTTGGATGGCGGAAGGCAAGCTCATACCGGACAACGAGTGGCGAACACCCATTATCGAAGATCTAGGTAACTATACTACCACACGAAAACTCGGGGTAAAAGAGTTAAAACACTTCTTTCTTTTCCATGGGGTGTTGTATCATAGAAACCCAGATGGGTCACTGTCATGATGTTTGGGAGGACTTGAAGCACAACAACAACTCGAGCGTGTCCATGATGAGGTCTGCGGGCAAACTCTTGTCGTAACTCTGTATCGACGACTCCAGAGACTTGGCTACTATTGGCCGACGATGGAAGCACAATCCCGGGCTCTACAAGAGACGTGCTCCAACTGCCAGGCTCCCCCTCATCAACCCGAGGCCTTAGTGTGCCATCCTTCTGAAGATTGGAGAGAACCTTTCATCAAGTACCTCAACGAGAAAGTCTTACCGGAAGATCAACACCTAGCTAGCCGTTTGATTAAAAGATCCATAAGGTTCCTCTACCACGAAGGAATATTATATCGTAAAAGTTACGGGGGAGGTTTACTTCGCTGCTTGTCAGACGAGGAGATCCCCACGATTCTGAGAGAGATGCACGAAGCTGAACACCAAGGGAAGTGGAAGCTGTTCCTACAAATCCATGAAAAGTATTACTGGCCAACCATGGAAGACGATGCGACATCGTTCGTACAGAAATGCCACAAGTGCCAAACTCACGGGAACCTCATCCATACCCCATGCCTGCCACTGCGATCAATCAGTAGCCCCTGGCCGTTTTACAGCTGGGGACTCGACCTCACTGGGAAGATCAACCCGCCTTCCTCGAAGAACCAAGAGTATATCATTACCGCAACAGAGTACTTCAGCAAATGGGTAGAAGCAGTACCCTTGAAGAGCACAACCGGTGTCACAATCGCGGCATTCATCAAGGAGCACATCATCTGCAGGTTCGGGATCCCTAAACACATTATCACAGACAACGGGACACCGTTCGTTAACAAGGATGTGGCGAGCTTACTCCGAATGTACGAGATCCAACACATCTGCTCCACACCTTACTACCCCCAAGGGAACGGACATGCAGAGAGTACCAACAAGACGTTGATTCGGATCATTAACAGAACTGTACACGACAACCCGAGGTCATGGCACGAACAGTTGCCCATGGCATTATGGGCCTACTGGATCTCTCCACGAAGCTCCACCGGGACGTCGCCCTACTCGCTCACTACACGAAATCCAGTTTTTACCAACAACAGCATTAGTCACGGTTTGCATTTCAGCAACGCGCATACGCTGTTGGGAAGCTCGTAACGTTTTCAATGGTTACTGAAAATGCGATCTGTTACAGTGCTTCGTGTTTTTGTTGGTGCAATTACCCGCCTACCCTCAATATTTCGGTGAACTTCCTAAGTTAGCCTCAACTTTTCTTTTCCCCGCCAAACTTTTGGTGTGATGAAATTTCAACCCCAGCAGCGTAACATAACCTGTTTTTTATCTCAACGGAATTCTGTTGAATAACATTTGAGATAAATTTTGAAAATCAGAAAACAATAAAGAAAAATCACTGAAAATGAATTCATTTATTTTATCCGAGTTTTGGTGATAGGGTAGAGAAAGAAGTTAATGTGTCTAGCTGAAAACAGTTGAGAGACATAACTTCTATTCGTCTTCACCTCCACGGATTTCATCGCCTAACATTTAATTTCTTTTCCCTTTTTTTTTTTCCAGCGGATAATCCTTCGTTTGAGTCTGAGTTTCAGCTTGAGAAAACATCATCAACAGCATTCAATCAGTTACTTCTTAGGTGAACCTCGATTTGATATTAGTTTAATTATCAAATCGATTTCTCATAGAGTTATTGATTGAGATTTGGAATTTGAATCTGAGTTCATTCAACAATTAGGTATTTCACTGATTTAAGAGGAATCTGAGTTCATTCAGCAATTAGGTATTTCACTGATTTAAGATTCATTTATTTATGTGAATTTCAAATATATGAACATCAATTGAATAACTGAATTCATCCAGCAATAACATATTTCCTTGATTTAAAATTAGAGTATGAGTATCTACATCTTTTCAGATCTGTATTTGGTTATATATTTTTTGCTGATTTGTATGTGTGGTTTGTATGTGAAAGTTTATGATTGTTAGTATTTGTATCTTTAGTTGATGAACTTGGTAACATGAAGCATATTTCAATTTGGTAATGTAGGATGTCGGGGAATAAAGATTGGATGCTTGAAAAAGACCTATTTGGCCAAAAATATCGAGAGGGGGTAGAGAGTTCCTCAACTTTGCATCAGCCAATGGGGATTCATCTGGTTGTGCTTGCCCATGTAAGAAGTGTGCTAATGAGTTTCGGCATCCATGGGAAATTGTTCAAAAGCATCTGTACGAGACGGGTATCTTGAGGACGTACAACACTTGGTACTTGCATGGTGAGGAATTGGTGGGTCAGAGTTCAACTAGTCGTTCTGTGGAGAAGGAGAAGGTTGCAGAAGAAGAAATGCCTGATTTCGACTGGGATGCTTATGCTGCTGCCAACTTTGGTCCTCATGCTGACCCTTATGAGCAAGTAGTATGTGAAGAACAAGAGGTGGATATGGGGGAGCGTTATGCTAAGTACTCAAATTTGGCAAGGAAGCAGTTGCACCCAGCATCCGAAGGTATCTCAACCCTCGGTGTTATCGTAGAACTGCATAATCTAAAGAAAACATATAAATTCTCTGGTCATTGTATGGATAGTTTGTTGATTCTGTTAGGAAAGTGGCTTCCTGGAAACAATTTCCCTAAAAACTATGATTCTACGAAGACGATGCTAAAGGATCTGGGGATGGAATGCAAGGCTATTCATGTTTGCCCGAATCATTGTATGCAGATAAAAATCTTCAGCAATGTCGAGTGTGCCAAGCTAAAAGATTTAAAGAATTCAAAGATTCCGACGGGAAAATGCAGGTGTCAAAAGAACCTATGTTAGTGCTAGGATACTTTCCTCTAGGACCAAGAATTGCGAAAATGTTCTCTATTCCTTGGATAGCAGCTTTCATGGATTGGCACAACCGAGCGGCAGTTTCTCGTCGTTATATGCGTCATCCGTGCGATTCACCTCAGTGGCGCAAGTTCAAGGAAAAATTCCCGGATTTTGCAGCGGAAGGCAGAAATGTTTACCTTGGAATATCGACGGATGGGTTTAATCCCCATGGCCAGTCGAATATAGGTTGGAGTTGTTGGCCTCTCATATCTGTGGTTTATAATCTTCCACCTTCTTTGTGTATGAAGACTGAATTCCAAATATACAATATGTTGATACCTATTCGCAAGTCACCGAGTGGAGACATTGATGTATTTATGCAGGTGTTTGTCGATGAATTAAAAACTCTCTTCAAAGACGGAAGGCGAGTTTGGGATTCTTTCAGAAAAGAGTATTTTATCGTGAGAGTAACTCTAATGTTTGGGATTCATGATTTACCTGCTCTTGGTATTTTAAGTGGACGAACAGTTCATGGGTACAATGGATGTGTTGTCTGCGCAGACAAAACTCGATGTACTCATATAGGCAGAGGATTTAGGAAGGTAGTGTACACTATAACTATCGGATTTTCCTCAAGAGCAGCCACACCTTTAGGGATGGGAAATTCTTGGGATTGGACAAAGAGGAGAGAAAGTTGGCGCCAAAGAGACTAACTAACGATGAGTCGCTCGAGTTTTTGAAAGATGTTCATTACATACCTGGTAAGACCCAAAAACGCAAGGCTGGTAAAAGACAGAGATACGTGTCTGATGATGAGACTGAGACTGAGGTTGAGGATGATTATGAGTTAGAGGATGGTGGTATTGATCAGAGGGATAATTCTGGTTTGGGAACAGGTATTTTCAATAAAAAGTGTTGTTTTTGGGAACTTAAGTCGTATAACAATCTGGGTATATTTCATTCTATCGACGTGATGCACACGAAAAAGAACGTCATGGAACACATTTATCACGCTCTCTTTGATGATGGAAGTAAGGCTCAAAGGTTATGGGATAATCGTGATGAATTGCGTAAGAAAAAGCTCCACATTGGAGAGTGGAAAGAGAAGAAATTTAAGAATGTGATAGTAAACACCCCGGTGTGGGTTTTGTCTAAAGAAGAGCAGAAATTTTTTTGCCAGATTATTAGAAATCTGAAATTCCCTTCAGGTTTTTGCTCAAACTTGAGCAATAATGTGAGTGGGGATAGGTTGCTGAGCTTAAAATCTCATGACTATCATATTTTGATTGAGTACTTGCTACCTGCTCTGCTTCAACATGCCTTTCCTGGACATAAACACCTTCGAATTGCACTTCAGCAAGTCAGTTTGTATTTTAGATTGCTGTGCTCTAAGGTCGTTAAAATAGAAGATCTGAGCCAGGCTAAGTGGATGATTGCAGAGGCCATGTGCGTGCTCGAAAAGTATTTCCCGGCTTCATTTTTTGATATAAGCGTGCACAGCATGGTTCATCTGGCTGAAGAAGCCTTGGTTTGTGGACCGGTTAGGTTCCGATGGATGTACCCACTTGAGAGGTGAATTGTCGTTTCACCAATTTACCCCTTCAATTTTTTTGCATTTTTTTGGGAGTTTTGTACTGAAATTTACATGTGCATACTGTTCAGGGCAATGAAGGAGTGCAAAGGCCTTTGCCATAATAAGAGATACATTGAAGCGTCAATTAAAAATTCTATCATTCTAAATGAGGCTGTTAGGTATGCAATGGAGCAAGCCAAAGCTAGAGCCGAAGGAGGTCACAAAGCCAATTGGGCTGCCTTTCTGGATGAAGATTCTGATTTCAGCGATGAGGGTTCCATTCTTGGAGATAAAGAAGTTTTGTTGAGCCCTGTTCAATGGGTTCAGATACGTCGGTGGCTAATATTTCAGCGTTGTCAACCGGAACTAGACGATTATTACAGGTATTTGTTGTTATATAACTTCTGTTTGTATGGACACTGAATTTCTATCGATGATGGGTTGGTATTAAAAGTATGCTCTATATTTATGTTCAGGGATTACCGCACCGGCCATTCAGACGTTGGAGTGGACTTGGTCCAGTTTGAAACCGACTTCCATTCATGGTTGTACAATAAGGTATGCCTTGTAGAACCGGTTTGTCAGAATAATTTAGGTGGCAGTAATTCTGATTTATGGGGTTTTCTGCGCTTTCGCAGCTTCGTGATTAACGAAATATGGATGGTCTCTTGTGGGATTACCTTAAAGGTCCGGATGAGGTAAGGGAGATTGAAAGATACTGTGTGAATGGATATGTTTTTTGTTCCCAAGCTTTTGAGGCCAAGCTTAGGACCCAGGATAGTGGTGTTACCATGTTTGCAGACACAACTTTTAGGAGCAAAAGAACTGATAAAGAGCCCGTGACTGTGAAAGCCAGGTGGTATGGGGTGATCCAACAAATCCTACAGTTGAACTATGGTTCATTTAAAGAAGATGTGTTTTACTGTGATTGGGTGAAGGTGGAGACTGGAGTCAAGATGTGTAAGGATTCAGATTATCCTCTGGTCAATCTGTCAAGAATAAAGAAGAAAAATGCTATCACAGACGAGCCCGTGATTCTCGCGGAACAGGCTACCCAAGTCTTTTATTCCCAGGATTTGAAAGAGCCAGCCTACTGGGTTCCTATGCATCCCTCCAGAAGACTAACTATCAGTGTAGACAGTGCAGATGTACCAGCTGAAGGCAGTTTTCAAGATATTTTAGAGGAAGAACCACATCTTCGAGCTTTGCTCACCTATTGGAGAACCCCTGAGAATTTGAAATAATCTGTACATTTCCTTCTACTTTTGCTGATGTGTTTAACCCCTTTTAGAGTTGTTGTTGGTTTGTAACTTTTAAGGTTTGTTCTATGCTTAGCTAACTCTGTTGACAATTGATTAATAGTCTTTTTACACTTGATTTACACTTCGTTTATTCCACCCCCAATGTTAACACACACATTATATTTACACCCCGGTGGGTACCACCAAAACATCATCTTCTTTACTAATACTATTTTAGTGCTAAAGAACAAACACACCTTTCATTAAAGATCTGCTGCTTTTGGAAGCACTCACTTTCTCTCTCAGACAAGAATATTCAGACTTTAAAGCTCCCCAAAAAAGGTTGCTTTCAAGGAGATTCAGCGATTGATTAAGGAGGAAATCTATTTCTCTCTCAGAGAAGAATATTCAGCCTTCATCAATCTCTTTTTTGAAAAGGTAAGGTCTTTACTTTTGGGTTGTATTAGGATTCAACTGCCTTTGCATGTTGCATGGTGAATCCGTTAGTAATAAATGAAGTAGAATGCTAAAAATGAAGTGGAATCATGATAGATGGTGTGAAATCAAGATGCATGAATTGAAATTTTGTTATGTTGGTCTATTTCTACTCACTCAATGCTTTTAGTGCTGCTCTGTTTAATTAGATTTTTAATTAACAAATTAGATGAAATCATGACATGGGTTTAGTTTGGTTTACGTTATTATGATCTCCAGATGTGTTTGATTTCAGTATTGTTTTTATGAAAATTTTAGGGTTTTGGTCTGTTTCAAATGTCAAGTACTGGGAATTGATGTTGTGGTCAGATTTTGTTGTTGTTTATAATAAGATAATGCTGTGGATATTGATTTCCATGTATCAATGTTGGGCTCAAAAAAAGTTGTTGTTTTGAATGAAAAATGCAGGGGAAATGGCAACTAACTCAGATTTCTCTGAGAGGGAGAGGCGGAGAAAGGGAAAAGGAGCAAGGTTAGATGATAATTCATCTGAAAACAAACCACCACCATCAGCGTCAGACGATAGCGATGCACAATCGCATCCGTGGAATCCTTTGATTGCTTTCAATGACATCATCTATCGCTGCACGCTAGCTCAAGCGAGACTGATCCAGAAGCGTGCAAATGACCATGTGCTGGCGATGGAAGTAGGTCTGCAGGTGAGAAAGGATAGAGAGGAAGAAAGCAAGAAGCGGAAAAGAGAAGAGGAGGATGATGTTGAGTTGGAAGAGTACCGTAGGAGGAAGCGAAGAGAAGCCCAGCAGCAGCTGGAGATTCAAGAAATGGCGCCTCCAGCTGAAGGTATAGAGTCTGACAATGACGCGGAGGAAGAAGAACCTGAACCTGAGATTGAAGAAAAAGAAGAAGAAGAACATGTACATGAAGCCGACCCGTTTCATGTAGGAAACTTTATTGATGAGCTGGTGGCTGCTGATGAGGAGCAAGAATTGAGGGTGGATGATTGGTTCGACTACCGGATGAGGGAAGTGGATGATGTGGGTGTTGTTGATTCTGCTGCTGTTACTGGTACTGTTGTTGTTGCTTTTAATGAAGAAGATGAGGAAGATAATGGGGATGAGGAGGAAGATTCTGACGAGAAGGAGGAAGTTTCTGACGAGGAGGAGGAAGAAGAACCTGATGATGAGGAAGATTCCGAGGAGGAAGATTCCGAAGAGGAAGAAAATGATGAACAGAGTGACATTGTTGATGGGGATGAGGATGACGAGGATGGGGACTCGGGTTCAGAGAGTTCCTATTATTAATATTTGTGTGTATAAACATAATTTTTTGTATATTTTGGGATATTTTGGGGAAACTGGTTGTGTTACCGGTAGTTATGGATATGGCGCACACACTGAATGTCTTAATTCTGATTGTGTGTGCGCTTTCATAACTGTGATTAACCTAGATACTCTTAACTCTGATTGTATCAACTCTGACCCATTTTTTGTTTCTTTAGTCAGAGTTGTATTCAGAACTGGAAGTGTGGGCTTTTTTGTTTCTTTTTTGTATACTCTGGCAGAAATATGCAGGAAAACTGGAACTATTTTTATGTATTCAGATATCCCTGCTAGTCAGCTTAATGTAATCAGGGAAAATCAGTTATCTTGTAAATCCTTTGCTCAGTAATGTAATTTTCTTTTTGTAAATCCTTTGCTCAGTAAATCTTGTAAATCAGCTTAATGAAACCGTCCTAGTGGCATATATGTCCATAGGAAGATTACTCAAACTTGCCAAAAATGGGTTCCTTTATGCTTCTACAAGGAGTTCAGAGTTCAACTACATCACTATTTTCAACGGAAACAACAAAAACGTCTCAACTACATCACTATTTTCAACGGAAACAACAAAACCGTCTCATACCTTACTATTTTCCACTGCCATTAGGGATTTGATATGGAGTTCAGAGGAAGATTGTAACTCTCACTTGCCCACAATGGGTTCCTTTATGGTTGTACAAGTATTCCACCTTGAATTTTCCATTTCTGGATAGGATCAGTGCTACTCATGAAGAGCCTGACTCAGAGTATGGCAAATTAGGGAGTGGTTTGGAATTCAGAGGAAGATTCTCAAATACAACACTATTTTTCTACGGAAAAACCAAAACCGTCTCAGAAATATCACTATTTTCCACGGAAACAGCAAAACCGTCTCGGCTACATTACTATTTTCCACGGAATCAATAAAACCATCTCACCTATATTACAATTTTCTACGGAAGCAACAAAACCGTCTCAGAAACATTACTATTTTAGTGAGTTCTTTGGAGTTCTGAGGAAGATTGTAACTCAAACTTGCCCAAAGTGGGTTCTTTTAAGGTTCTTTTAAGGTTGTACAAGGATTCTTCCTTGAATTTTTCATAAAGGGATAGAGTCAGTGGTTCTGTGAAAGATCCTGACTCATAGTATGGCAAGTTCGGCAGTGGTTTGGTGTTCAAAGAAGATTCTAACTCAATTACTTGCCCAAAGTTGAGGATCAAACAAATTTCACTTTGAATTGGTACAAATCAGTTATTAGTTAACATTTATAAGTCGATTCTTATGAAAACAAATCTCGGCTCAACAATATCAAACAAATCCCTTAAATCAGAAATTCTCATCTGCTTTTGCATTTTCGACGGAAAATAACAAACCGGCTCATAGATATTACTAATTTCTGTAAGAAAATATCCACCGTAGATTACTATTGTTAAGCGAAATCTCCACCGTCCAAATTGGACGTGTTTTGTTATAAGAAAATATCATATGATTTTATTTTGGTGTCCCATGTCCTACCCTAACTTTTGAAGTTGACCAAAATTTTAATTTGACTTGACAAAGTCAATCGCAACATTTAAGCTCGATCCGTATGATCTTTTCACCTTGATTTTTGGGACCAAAAACATATCTCTCTTCTATTATTGAAACTTTGGGCAACTTTACTCTCTGTCCAAAAGTTGGAGCTAACTTTTAGATCTCAAATTTTCGTTTCCCTCTCCCAATTCCTTTTTTTCCTCCAAAATTTTCGATTCCCTCTCAAATTTATTTTCCCCCTTCTCCAAATTTCAGAAACATTTTGAATCTACCTTTTCTCTATAAAGAAGAAAAGATGGAGTTGAAGCTTTGTTGCCGTTTTCCTGTTTTCACAAACTCTCTTCCGATCTTCACTCACATCGTTCATACCTCTTACCACGCATCTAACCCTGTACCTCAATTAATCTCGAAAGGTAATTTCTTTAGATCTATCTTGTTTTTTTCATTTGGTTCTTAGGTTGTGTATGCTTAACAATTGTTGTTTGCTTTAAGAATAGTTGAGTTTTTTTTACTGTTCACTGCTTCTATTGTCTATGCTTAATAAGTTACTTACTTGTGGGTGTTGTGATCTCTTTCCATAGATCACAACTCCAAACTTAGGGTTTCAACCAAAGTGCAGGTTTTTGATTGTTCGCTGCTTCTATTGTTTATGCTTAATAAGTTACTTACTTGTGGGTGTTGTGATCTATGGATCCAAACTTAGGGTTTCAACCAAAGTTCTAGTTTTTTACTTTCATAACTTGCTATGTATTCAAGTTTTCTCATATGTTGTTTGTTGTTTGTTTTTGGTTCGTTTGTATGAAGATGTCAAGTCAGGAGTCAGATGAAACTTCATCACCAACCACTAGTACTCCTCCTAGTGGTAGTCCTGATGCTTCTCAAACTACTAGTACTCCTCCCAGTGGTAGCTGTGATCCAAGATTCCTTCGATCCAAATATCTGGTTGACCTCGATGAGCATGGAAGACCAATGGGAGTAAACGCCAGTAGGTTTGCTACCAAGGCTGGAAAGCTCATCAGATCTCATTGTCCCAAAAGTGCAAGGACACGATGTGGGCCGCTCTAATGGTAAAGATCTCCCTTCAATCTATAATACAACCACTGTGTTTTTTTGTCCATTTGTGCGTTACGCTGATGCCAACCGCGGTCTTTCGTTGCTGACATAAATACTTTCTTGTTCTTTCAGGACACTTTCTGTTTCCCCATCGACGATGCTCTGGCTAGAGTGGCCGTTTCTGGGATGTTTCCACAGAAGTTTAGGTCCCACAAATGGGGACTACAGACCAAAATTCTTGACATATGCAATACCAGAGAAGAGATGATTGCCCAGTGTCCATATGGCATGAACACTGATGTCTGGGAGCGGTTTATCGACCATGAGAACAAGGAAGGAGTTGCAGAGAAGCATAAAAAGTTGGGAGCTAATCAGAAGCATAGAGAGTACACACATTGCTTAGGAAGACTCTCATATGCCAACAAGTCATACATCGTGGTAAGTACTTTGATGATTCTCTACGAACATTTAAATTCTCCTTGTATGTTACCTTTACAACCCCTGTTACTGTTCATACCGATTATACAGTCAAAAGAAGAGAAAAAACCTGTTGCTAAATGCCGTGGAGAACAATGGTTGCTTGGACACAAGCGCAAGAATGGAGACATAGTGACAGGTCTTGATGACAAATATGTGAGTATACAAGACTCATACATTTTGAATGTTCACGTACACAAGACTCTTACACAAAAAAAAATCCCTTGAATTTCAGAAACAGGTAGAAGCTGCAGTGAAGAAGCGAAAGGCCCTGTTAGAAGCTGGCGAGGGAGAGTCAGAGGAGTTGTCTTTTGATGACGATCCACTTTCAGAAGTGTTTGGAGTTGACAAGCCAAGGAGCTATTGCCGTTCCTTTTCCTCAACTATGTCCATGAAGCAGGCAGTAAATATGAAAGTAGGGGCGGCCCTTAAATCTTCGGGCAAATGTAAACTCACTGATGCTGATGCTGATTCTAGAATGAACCAGATGCAACATGATCTTACGCTTCTTTCAAAGGTGAGCTTGAAACATGATCTCATATAATTAGCTCATTTATGTCTTGTGTATATTGTGCATTGTATATATCAGATTCTAATCAGATCAATTTTTGAATGTATTGGTCATGCTTACTGAAAAAGGAGGGGTACCGAAATACTACCAACTTTTCGTTTTGGCTCGTGAGTCTTATGGTTTAAGTCTGGACGATCTCAAAAACCAATATCCAAACTTATAACTGGAGTTGTTAAACCTCGACAAAGAGTCCTTTGGAGTCAACTCGACAGTTAGGCAATAACGTACTACTTGGTGCTTTAATTATAAATCAGAGTTATAATGCGGAAAGTAAAAGCACACAAGACACCAGAGATTTTTTTAACGAGGAAACTGCCTTGCAGAAAAACCTCGGGACCTCGTCCAGTTTGAACACCGCCCAGTACAAACTGACTACAAACACTAGCCTACTATAAGACTTCGGTCTGGGATGTAGCAGAGACCAACTCAAGCCCTCCAAGCGAATTGGCTACAGTCGCCTTCCTTATGTCTCTAGATCCCCCACAGATCGTCACACACTTGATTCCCCCAGCTGACGTCCTTTACAGGCCTAGGAGTTGCTTTGACCGCTGTCAAAGGCTTGTGTCAGCAATACTGGCTTT
>JAJJMA010283103.1:0-16319 GCA_023529015.1 Papaver nudicaule | reverse complement strand
AATCTCAATTGGCATTCTTTTTAGAATTATCTGCCAAGTGTTTTGTTGGCTCAAAAACACTTCAAGATAGAAATCCAACAGACCAGAGATAATCTTATCTTATTGACTCATTGAGGATCGTTATATGGAACACAAAAGGTATTTATGTTTTACACAAGTCCATCTAAGAGATAAAGGAGTTTTGGAATTTGACTCAGGGTGAAATTCTAGGAGAATATTCACTAAATCCGACACCAGTAAGATAGCTACCGTCAGGTTCACGTACTGGTACGTGAACAAAATAGCCATCTCGAACTCAGGGAATTTCCGAGTGTCTGGTACGCAAACCGGTTCGTGAACCGTGCGCCTGTTAGATTTCGTCAAATCTGGATTCCGCTAGAAGTACTGGGCTGAGCCAGAACTTAGACGTGAGAACGTCCTCAGCTGTGATCCATGGACTCTTTGCTCAAGAGTACTCCTTTAGATTCATCCATATCCAACTAACAGTTTGCAAGCAAACTATTGCAATGGACACATGGCGTCGAATCTATCACATACATTCTTGTACTCACAATATTTGTGGGATCAAACACTGGTCATGTCACAAGGCCACGGTACACAAGAATACGATCCCAATCGCTATTATCACTACTAAAGTAGTCGACTATATTTCGAAAGAATAGAGAAAGTAGAATAGAAGAATATCCATAAAGTCATAACTCCTACTAACCTTTTATCGATGAAGAATAATTGATGTCTTCTTTGTCTTCACAGTCTTCGTCTTCAAGGTCTCTACTACTTTGTCTATATCCCATTTCCGAAATCTAAACTCTAGTAGGCTAAATCAAGAATTGAGTTTTGACACCTAAAACTGACAACTAGCTTGACATACCAACGCTAGTGGGTTTGACCGGACAATGCCCTAACAGATATCAACACTCGGAGGTGGAGCTACCCCTTTGCCAGCAGCCCTGGTTTGATACCTCCTCGAGCTAACTAGCTTCGAGGCAACAGTATTCACAACCGTTTTACCACCAGCAGCAACACTCACTCGATTAGGGTCACATAGAGAGAACTCCATCACACCGTCGTTACCAGTAATCACCTCCTCAAGCTGAAAAGCAGTCAATTTGTCAGGTACTAAACAGAGACAGGTATCCATACCCATTGCGAAACTGAGGCATGTAGTGTTTATCACCTGGCCACCTTCCCCATTTCCAGCATTGATCGGCTTTGAGGGCCTTTTCCTTTTCTTCGGATCACCAACCTCCCCTTGGGCATGTTGCTTTTTATGTTTGTCTTGTTCATCTTTCTGAAAAAAGAAAGAATGTGAGTAAACGGTTAAGAAGAAGTGGTAAAAAAAAAAAAAATCTTATTATACCCTCAATTTAAGAGCGGCGATCCTCTCTTGAGATTTCTTACGCTCCTCTTCGGAGAAGTGAATCTTGTAGAATTCGACAACAGAAAAATTGTGTCCCTCTTCAAACTTTGTTCGCTCGACTTTCTTCTCCTCGTTCTCATAACCGAAGAGAACTGGACCCTCGATGAGCATAGGATTCGAGAACCACACTTCATCGCTGCAAATTTTACACTCACACGCGACTCTTGTCTTACGAGACAGAGGCAGGGAGTCTTCTAGAGGTTGTGCACAAGGTTGTTGACATTCATGTCGAGTCATTACATTTTGGACTCATACAGGACATGATTACACCCTTATTTTAATTTTTTAGAAATGACTCACTAATAAGGAGACACTTGAGTGGGTGTAGGGAAACAATTATGATATATTATCATATACCATCAGGACAATTGGTCACGTAACCAATTGAGCGTGGATACATCTCCTTGGAGCATTTGTCAACAATTTTAAGAGATATTGATTATTGTTTCCTTGTTGAAATAATGATTGTTTATTTGTCATTGAGGTTATATAGTAAAATACTAGATCATTGCGTTATAAACGCTTCCCTTATGATGTATTTAAATTAATCAATTTGAAGAGAGATGAGCAAGATTATGCTCATTAAAGCAATGATTCGTTAGCTCATACCTTGGAGGAGTAGAATGATTCCTTGTTGTCTCATGACTCGGTGCTGAAATTCTGTAACCCTGAAAGATAGGATCCATCTGATGATTCTTCAATGTTCCTTTTGGAATCCACCCTGGGCACAGTGTTCACGTGAACCAAATTTTTCCATCTAGGCGTGTTAGGCCTGAGTGGTAGATACTGCCAGTTACTCATGAATCTTCTCTTTTTAGACTTGAATTCATTGTTATGTGTGGATAGACATGAAACTTCACTTGCAACATGAGCCAGCGTTAACTGAAGTTTGTCAATTTGATTCCTTTTGAAGGAACATTATGACAATAGATGCCCTCTCCTTCCACAATGATCGCAAAGTAATTTGCTTCGTCGATTGTGAAGCCTCATATAATTGTTTCGAGTTACTGAAGGAGAAGTAACAGGAATTGAATTATTAGAGGAAGACACAAAGATGTCTTTACCAGAGTTTTTGTTGGGATCTCTTAAGGATTCCTCAGAAGTGATAATTCTGTTGAGTTCAGAATTTTCCTTCTTAAGAGTTGAGCATTCATCGTGAGTTTTCATGAGTTTGCAGATGGTTTCTTTGCAAACTTCTTGAAGGTTGATAAATTCTGTTAAAAGTTCTGTCTCACGAGTTTTTAAGTCGTTGATGGAACCTTCAAGAGAAGATATGATTTCCTTGGATTCAGTATAATCATGAAGAAGAGTATTGAATTCAATATTCTTTTCTTCAAGTTTTTCTGATAGTGTACGTTCTCGATTGAAAAAATCTTTTAACTCCTATGTACACAGTAGGTAATCATTGCTCATGTTTCTAAGTTCAGAGCCAAGTCAACAAGGCTTGAGAGATCTTCTTGATACTCTGACGAATGTTCAAGTGTTGGCATAGAAGATGAAGTTCCAGAATTAGGAGTTATTTTGGAAATTCTCCAACACTTGGTATAATTAAATCCTGGTAAAGTCATAGGTCACGAAAAATGTCAAACAAAGACAGTTAGGTCCTTTCAAAGGTGTTTTCCTGCTCTGATACTAACTGAAAAAACGGGGATACCGAGATACACCACCAACTTTTAATTTTCGTGAACCTAGTTGATTATGATTGTTTGAACGATCTCACAAATCATTATTCAGAGAACCGAACCCTAACAAGAATGTAGTTCTCGTAGATCTCAGTAGAGACGGATTCACTCAAAGGTTATGAATCAACAAACTTGCAATTACTTCTATTATATAGATCAAAGACAATATAATGTGGAAGGGAAAAGCAATGCGAGACACTAGAATTTTGTTAACGAGGAAAATGCAAACCTTGCAGAATAACCCCGGGACCTCGTCCACCCTTAGTGTGAACGGTATACAGATTCTAGCCTACTCTCAGACTTCGGAATGGACTGTATCGAGACTGAATTCACCCAACAAGCAATTCAACTACCAATGTGCTCCTACGTCTCTTGGCTCCCGCAGTAGCCTACGTACTTGATTCCCCTAGCTGACGTCCTTTACAGGCCTAGGAGTTGCTCCACTTCCCTTCGTGAAGACTAGCGCTACCCTTCCTCTAACAGGACGCCTAAAAGTATCCAAGTAATTAAACGAGAATACGATTGTGATTTTCTTTAGACTTAAAGTCATTGTTAATGGAAATCGATATGTTCAATAGGGCTTATTGATCTAGAAACCTAGTATGAATACGCCTAAACAACTTTACCTCCGAACGCGTGACGAACTTAGTATGAAACCTAGTTCGTGAATTTGCATTTGGGAACTTCTAGGGTTTACGATACAAGATCTACCTCACAAAGTTTCTATCAAATCTTGGTCGTGGTAAGATTGAAATAATTCAATTGACCCAAGATACATGCTGAAATTTTCTTCCGACCTTTGCTTCACGATCCTCAAGTGAAGTCTTTTCAATATAGTCGTAGTCCTAAAAGGACTTCGAGATAACGACCAACCTTTATGCAAGGATACACAGATGTGTAGAGGATTGAGATTGTATCTTGCAGAAGGTCGTCTATTTATAGTGATCACCAAGGAGGCTTTGCTTAAGGTTTAAGAAACCTTGAGTAGGGCTCAAGCAAGTTCCGGAACTAGGAAAGTCCATAGCTTGAATACCCATTCTCTATTTTTTTTTAGAACTTTGGACTAAGCCAAAAGTTAAAGAAGACTAAACCTTGTTCGAAGGTTCGCGACTTCTGGTCCAATGCTTGTTTGGACATCGCTTTGCGACTTCTGGTCCAAATACTTAGTTTGAACATCGCTTGGATTAAGTTGTTGAACTCGATGGGCCAAGACACGACAAGTCCGAGAACTAATTATGTCTAGACCGAAAACTTCAAGATATGAAAGTTGGAAGTTTTTTGCATGGCTTATGTGAACGCGTTCATAAACGCGTACACTGAGCAGTCCTTAGAGTTCAGGAGAATTCAAGAGAATTCTTGAACTTGTATGTACGCGTTCATGAACGGGTTCATAGAGACTTAACTCGTTCTCTGAAATCCCAAAGGTGGCATATATACATGTACGCATTCATGAACGTGTTCACCGTTTGGGGTTATTTCAAGAGACAACTCTACATACTCTACCTATACAATTTATCACAAGAGTGACAAATGCAAACGCGAAAATCCTAGAATACCTTCGGATCATATAAACAACATCATAGACTATAGGTGTGATAAAAATGGTAAAAACGATACGGAAAAGGAATACCTTTCAAACCTTCAGCGAGGACGTTATGATTTATCAAGTAGTAAGCTTTGGTCTTCGTCTTCATCAGTCTTCGTCTCGATTACCTAGAATGATACGTATAATCTCTGTACTCTTGATAACTAGAGTTATTAGGGCGGAATTCGAAATAACTATAGATGAAAGATAGGTAAAACGTAGAACAAGGACATAATTACGAAGAAAAAAATATCTTCTCTGGATTATGAACAAGATAATATTACAATTCTCTCTTTCAGCTCACAATCTGCTAAGATTGCTTTTGCAATACAATGATTACCTCACAAACTTCTTCTCTAGATTTATTAGATGCCTACGGTGTCCAAGCTATGAGCTAGGCACCTCTATATATAGTGTTTTGGGTTTTCCCCAAAACCTCATAGGAATCTATTTCCTAATCTAAGAATCCTTCTTAAAAAAAATCCTTCTCTATTTAGGAATCCTTTCCTAAATAGAGTTCTTCCCTCAATTAACTTGAGATTAACTAAGTTCCTAAACCAAGAAGGATACACATGTATCATGGGACCCCCCTTTAAGAACTGGAACTCCTGTGAAAGTTGGAACTTGATATTAGAGAACTCGTAAGTCCCTATCCCCTTCTTGAACCATCTCGCTTTGCTTGGAACTTGACCTTGATATCCAACTAGGAAAGTATTCTTCTCTCCTTGACGTGTCTTAGTCACTATTCGATCCTTAATGCAATCTTCCTTGAGTGATTCTTCCCGAACAAACCACAAGTCTTCAACACGCGGCTCGAACAATTTCAAGTATTCGACATTAATAACCGAGTACTTTCCTAGGTAAGGTGGTAAATCAAGACGAAAGATATACTTCAAACCTTCATTCTTCAATCGTTCCTTACCTACTTAGACCATACCATGTCACCAACACCGAAATTACAAGGAACAAGATGCTTGTCATGTTTTGCCTTGTATTTGGCTTGTGACTTCTTCAATTGTGCTTCAACGGTCGCATGAATTTGAGAAATCTTCTCCAAGAACTTCTGTGCCTTTTGTCTCTCACTTCCTTCTTTTACCCCAACTGTTGTATCACTTGAAAACACCAAATCGAAAGGACTAGGCGGTAAGTAGCCATAACATGTCTCGAAAGGAGATTTTCCCGAAGAACTGTGAACCGTTCTATTGAAAGCAAACTGTAGATATGGTAGACTCTCATCCCAAGTCTTAGGATGCTTAGAATTATATCCCCGTAACATGTGAACCATAGTCCTATTGACTACCTCTGTTTGCCCATCTGTTTATGGATGAAAAGTTGTACTCTTCTTCAACCTAGTGTCTATCATCCTCCACAAAGAATCCCAAAAGTGACTAAGAAACCGACTATCCCTATCAGAAATAATCAAGGTAGGTAACCCGAGATGCTTCCACACATGCTCGAAAAAGAGCTTTGCCGCACCCGCTCTTGTCACCGTCTTTGTACATGGAATCAATGCAATCATCTTGCTGAACCGGTAAACCACAACGAACAAGTAATCATGACCCGGCTTGGGCTTCAGCAATCCACCAAGGAAATCTATAAAAATACTCTCCCAAGGTCTTGATGGTACCGGTAATGGTAGATAAAACCCATGTTCCCTGTTTGAGGGTTTAGATGTGCAACACAACTTACAACCTCGAACAAACTTAGCCACATCATCTTGCATCTTTGGCCAAAAGATATAACGTCGTAGGTTGAGTAGCGTCTTATTCATCCCAAAGTTTCCAGCAACTCGGGATGTATGTGCTTCTCTCAACCATTGCCACCTATCTCCATCTTCTGGAATGCACAACAACTGACCCTTGTATAATAACCCATCTCGGAGTTCAAACTCACCTTTCAAACCACTTTTTACCTTCTCCAAGACCTTCTTGAAGTCTTTACTGGATGTGTACGACTCCGCATACTCTTGAGGAACAATTGGTTGAATTCTCATAGCCACCAACAAACTAACTGGAGGTCTTGACAACATATCGGCCAACTTGTTTGTAACTCCCTTCTTGTACTTGATGATATGAAAAGCCATCAAGTAAGACATCCACTTCATGTGTCGAGCTTGTTGTAACTTGGTTTGTGCATGTAGATACTCTAACGGTTTATGATCCGAGTGCACTACCACTTCTTTACCTAAGATATACACTCTCCAATGTTTCACACATTGATACAAGGCATAAAATTCCTTGTCGTAAGGTGGATAGTTCTTAATAGCACCTGAGAACAATTCTGAATGGTACTCCACTGGCTTACCATCTTGTAGTAACACTCCTCCTAATGCATGGTTAGAAGCGTCTGACTCAACTTCAAAAGTACGTTGTAAATTAGGCAAAGCTAATACTGGTGCTTCTGAAATCTTCTTCTTAAGTAACTGAAAAGCTTCTTCATGGGTCTGCTGCCAATCAAACTTTTCCTTAGCCCCTGTCATAGCATGTAGAGGCCCAGCAATAGTAGAAAAATGCCTGATAAATTTGCGCAAGTATGTGCAAGCTCCCAAAAAACTCCTGATTTCAGTCACCGTTCTAGAAATAAGGGTCCAGAAATGTTTTGGCCCCCAAGCTTGGAAGCGCCCAAACAAAAAATCAAAGTATTTAGGGTTAACCAAAAACAACCCATACATACACCACCAAAAGAAAAGTCAGTTCAATAAGAAGGAAAGAGAAAGATAGTCAATCTTCAGCAAGATTGGAGGAAGAAGGCCCTTGCTCTTCAGTTTCAGCATCATGATTCTGAGGGAACTCAATCTCTGGCTCCTCGAATGCTGGCTGCTCCTCCTCATTCTGCACTCCGAGCCCTAAGTCCTCCTCGACCTCAGAGGTTGGCATACCCTCAGGCTCACCAGCCTCCGAGATTGGAGCAACTCTGGAAGCGGATGCCTTAGAGACTTTGGCAGGAGCAACTGTTTCCTCCAAAACAACCATGAACTTAGGATACACCCTATAAGCTTGGATAGAATCGAGAAGAGCATCATATTTAGCCTTTCAGCGCTTATTCAAGGTCTTGGCTTCATCAGAGGCTTCCTACGAATATTGCTGATGGAGCTCATCCTCCCGCTTTTTCTTCTCCATCTCAAAGTTCCCAAGCTTGGTCTCCAAAGTATCCTTCTCAGCTCTGAGAGTGTCAAACTTCAACTTCAATTCCTCAAGCTCCCTATCTTTTCCTAAGGAATTGACAAAACAATTATGAGAAGACAGAAAATCGTCAAGATGGAAAAACGCCAAGACAAACGAAGAAAAACTGAGGCATATTCTAATCTACCTTCCGAGTCAGATATGATAGTCCTCAGAGTCTGCTCAGTATCCAATCTGGCAGAATCAATCTCACTATATTGCTTTTCTAGAAGGGTTAAGTCATGAGTGTCCATGGGGCAAGCATCAACATGCTTTGCCATGGCATCTTGCAACCTTCTAACAAGCTCATTCGCAGCCTCCAACTCTTTAGATGCACGCTCAGAAGCTTCCTTGTAGTCCTCAATCTTATTGAGCATAGGCTGATGATCATTTTGCCACCTCATAAAGGTCTTGACTTGGTCTTTCAGACCTCGTTTGGAAGACTCTAAACAGTTAATCTGGAACTGAGACTCTCTAAGCTGTCTATGAAGGGATTCAACAGTCTTAGAGTGCTCCCCTGAGAGATGGGCAAACACACTTTGGATTTTATCCTCATGAGTATTTGTCATCTTGCCCATATCGGTCTCCAAGGAAAGGATCTGACTATCCCTAAGAGTGAGTTCATTCTGGTAGTCGTGACGATCCCTCTCCCACTGAACCTTAGCTTGATCAAATTCGGCTAAGGGAAAAGGACTATTTTAGGTCCTAGAAAAAGGTGTACAAAACCAACTAGAAGAAATTAAGGAGAGTTACCTTTCTTAAGGCTGAGACTTTTCTGAAGCTCGGAGACCTTTCTCTGAGAGTCTTTAAGTTGATCGTCCAAAGCTCGGACGGAAAGCTGAGAGCTAGCTGAAAAAGCTGCAAAGGCATTCTGGACCTGAAAAGGAATCCCGGAATCAGGAGACAAGCGACAATACCTGAGAAAGCATAAGCATGGTGAATCTATCTTACCAGTAAAGAAAGGGATTCTGGGGCAACGACGCCAGCTTGCTCCTCATAACTCTTGCTCTGAAAGTCAGGAGCAAGGAAAGTAGCAACAACATTGGTAGAAGTCCCAAAACAACCAGAGAACTGCCAGAGGGAATCAACATAGTACTTTCTTTCTTAGAAGACCTAGCCTTATGGTGAACTAGCACATCATCATCCTTGGGAGACTGATCTCTCAAATCTGCGACTTGAGAAGACTTACCCTTGGAGGGTTGGGTTGGTTGGACAATGACCACATCATCATCCTGTTGGGACTGGAAGGTTTCATGGAAAGGCATGTCCACAGAATTTGTGCCATCGTCTCCAGAATCTGTCACCAGTCTCCGAGCAGTGGCAGGAGGTTTGGAAGCTACAGTCCTCCCTCTCTCGGAGGAGACAACAACCTTCTTCCCAATTTGCTTAGCGGCCAGCGATAATAACCTTCAGAGTTAAAAAATAGGGGTAAGTATGGGATACATATTCAGAAAGCTAAGGCAAATATTTTTTTACCTCTGAAGCATCTCCTCCTTTGCGCTTCCTAGAAGCACCACCGCTAGCCCAAATATTTATCCATGGAAGATAAGGAGGGAGATCCTCTAGAGATCTGGGAACCTCCAGAATGGGACTCCCATTACTATCAAACCCAAAGATAAATGGAACCTCAATCACCAGGGGACCAACATGCCAGTTGGGATCATTGGACTTGCGAACAAAGTCATGCTGGGAAGTCTCACTGCCACCTGGAGGATCCACATCTCCCAGAAGCAGATAGACTCCCCTCCTCTCGTCCTTATTCTTTCTCTGGATGCTTATCCCCTAATCAAAGGGACTCCCAGTCCTAGTTTGGACCATCCGATAGTTGCGCTTGAAATTCTCCACGGTGTAGAATTTAGCATCTTCAGGATCAAAGGAGACCTTCTTAGATTGAAACTGAGTCCTTCCGCGAGCTCTGGAAGCACACTCACTCAGAATCCTACAAGCTGTATTGTTTAAATGGAACAGACCTCTGGGAGCATCCATAGAGGCCAGAACTCGATACACAAAGGAATTTCTGAGACTCCAAAGAGGAAGATAGAGACCAGCCTCAAACTGAGTCTTAGTGACAATGATTCTAGTCCTGGACATGTCACACTCTCTCAGAAGCTCTGGAGTGATAACACCCTCACTCCTCTGAGAGGTGGCCCACGATATCTGGAACCTAGAGCCCAGATGATGCTTTCTCCGAAGAGTTTTCAGGAAGTTAAGATCTTCATCCCTCTTCGAGGAAGAAGAAACCCTGAAACAAAAACAATCACAAAGCAAAGGAAAACTGAAACTTAAGTTTTCTCAAGGAGCAACTGTTCATAAACAGTAAACAAAATCGAGAAGAATTAGGAGTTTCTTTGGAATCAAAGAAACTACCGAATATCACGATTAACAATACTAACCTTTAGGGTACCGTTGTTGTCGGAGGAAAAGGTTAACCAAGCTTTTTCAATGGAAAAGTAAGGTGAAGAAGAAGATGAACAGTAAAGACCGAAGGTTTCTTTTTATATCTAAACTTTGAAAATGTGGGTTACTCAACCGGCGCCTCCAGTTATTTTTGGCGACGTGTCCAAATTCTGGAGCATAAGCTGGAGCACGTGTTTGATGTCACCTTTCGACAAGAATTTTCTTCCTAACTTACCCTTTGGGAAGTTAAAAAGAAAAGGAGCAAACTGTAAGCACCAGAAATCTGGTGGACACGTGGCACCATCCTAAGGGCGGTAGCAAGATAGTGAATGCACCAAGAGGTACTATAGGATAAAACCTAAATTAATTGATTGCACCCCACTCAAGGATGAGACGCGTGTAAAGTGCGTCTGTCCAAAGCATGGGTTAGGTTGAGGGTACTACAGAGGCATTAAATGCCAAGTCAGAAAGAGGGATACATCTGTTTAGCACCAGTCAAACCTAGGGTTTCTCTGAGAATGCGGTCAAACAGTCTGGAAGTTACTAACAGTCTAGGTTTGTGACTTGTGGAGTTTGAACTTGGAACTTGGAACTCGAATCTTGAAGACTTGGGAAAAGCTTGAAGACTTAGTTATTGTTGAGTGTAGCTGAGGATTGTAAAGCCAAACTCAAGATTAATGAAAAACCATGGATGTAAGCATCCACCGTTAGGAAGAACCTTGTTAAAAAACGTGCTTGTGTCTTGATTCTTTTACTTTCTTGCATTTACTTTATGTTTGATTGCTTTTAGATTCTTGACTATAACTTAGATGTGTTTATGCTTAAGTGTTGTTGAATAGATCTTCATCTAAGACCATTGGGTGTTGTCTCAGAGATTCTGAGACACACAAGATGGATTCATAATGTTGATAGGCACACTACATAAAAGTCCCAGGTCGATTACATATCCTAAGATGAAGGCTGAGAAAACGCACAAGTCGATCCATCTTCATGGTCCTCTAAAATAAATGACCGCCAGATGTGGTATTAAGAATAATCTGTTGTTTCTGTCATTGTGTTTTTTGTGTGCAAATTGAGCCATGTATTCCAATTACACATATGAAGTGGCAATTCATTAGCCAGATAAAGCATACTTGCTTAAGTAGTTTGTTGTATCCAAGGTATGTTTCTACATTCGTATACAATTTTTATTCGTGTTACTAACCAAGCTCTCATCTTTTGCAGGTAAAAACTGTTGGGAAAGTTAATGTAGCTGTAAAGATATCTTTCAAGGTGATTTGATATGGCAGAAGAAAGTATAAACCATCTGAATAGAAGAACTTCAAAGCTAAGGCCCCTTCCTATGGGACACTCAAAACAAAAATTTTGGCTATTTTGGCCGGCTATGGACCTAGCAAACAAGGGTTTTTTGCAACTTTGCAACGTCAGATGGAATTAGTATCTATCGATGGAAATAGTGTCGACGATACAAATTCCATCGATGTCGACGGAATTTATGTCGAGGTCGATAGAATTTGTATCGACAGATACTATTTCCATCGATATAGATTCAGGTCATCCATCCACTCGTTCATGAGTTCGCCTATAAATGACCAACTTCAACCTCATTCACTCACACCTTCGGCTTTACTTTTCTCCTCCTTCACTTTGAAAATGGTGGGATCTCCTCAATATGAACCACGGTATAGTCATTTTAGGTTCACTAAGGAAGAGGATTTATGCATTTGTAGGAACTATGTGCGGCAAACGATGGAACGTGCCAATCCTATACAGTCGAATATAGGGGGGCGAACTTTATGGGGTGCGATACTAGAAGAATTTTTGAAAGAGCATCCTGGAAACATTATGAGTCGTACTGAACAGTCATTATCTGGTCGTTTCTGCAAGATCAAGGAAAAGGTTAATACGTTTTTTCTAATAGTAATTCAAAAAAATCGTGTAAGGATCGTTGGCCAAACCAACGACGAAGTCATTAATGCCGCGTTAGAGGAGTGGAGAGTACGCCATAATGGAAAGTCTTTCCGTTATGATGGTTGTTTCAATATCCTTGCGGTGTTGCCAAAATACTCACCTTTTTTATCGATGGCCGCACACGGTGTACTTTAAATTTAATGTACTGCAACTATTTTTTTTTAAGGAAAACTTGCATTGATTAGATACCAAAAGATTAAACATTGTTAATTAACTTTTTCATCCAAGAAGAACAGAAACACTAAAAAAAAAAACCTAACATGTCCGCAAACTACAACTCGGATCCTTATTGAGGAGGAAATCCGGGGTTGAATAGGCCTTGCTGCGCCAATCCCAAAAATTCTTCACCCCTGTCACGCAATTCTTGAGATTCTGAATCAACATCCATGTGGGACTCAGAAGAGCTACCTGGAACTGTAGTTGCATCAGAATCATTCGTCGGACCATAACCCTGATGAGCTACGGGCTGCCATACTGTAGAGTTGGTATTATATCGCTGAAACCCTCCCTCCGTAGGAATATATTCATTTTGCGATGCCTGGCCCTCTTGTTGGGATGGAACCCAGTTCTGGGGCCATGGTCCTTGAGGCAAGCCTGCCACCAAGGACCCTGGTGCACTCACGGGACTGACATCTGATCCACGAAAAGGCATATTAGCATAATTAAAGGGAGCACGGATCGTCGCTGGAGGAGTAGTATGAACATTGGGACTGTTGTTGGAGTTGCGAGTCCTAGCCCCACCGCTACTTGGAACCCTACTCGGGGTGCTTGCGCTCGGACTTCTTCTACTACGAGTGTTATGATTGTGAGCTTGGACAGCAGGGCTAGTGTTCTGAAGTGGAGTGTTTAGATCAAAGTTAAGGATTGAACCTGTCCTCCACTTGTTTATCTCCTCGATGTGCATATGCTGAAATCTACCCACGAAGTTGTGATAATCGTTACATCTTTGCTGAAGCACCTGATATGGCACATTTACCATACTGTATGGTAGACCCTCCCCGGGAAGAGCATTATCCAACGAGAATGGAACCTGGCCGCCACTACTGGCATCAATCGTTTGAACTTCCCAAGCAAAAGGTGGTAAATCCGTGGAATATGGCTGAGTAGGGTAAAAATATGTTTGTGTAGACGATGATTCGCCTGGAACGGATTGCGAAGGCGGTTGTGAGGGAAGGAAATTACCACCAAGTGGAAGTATACCTATTGCTGGGACGTCAGACCCACCGTAATTTTCCGGCTCTATCAATATAGTTGTATCGGCAACCTTTCTAAACCATTAAATGTATTCTTCATACGTTCCTTCTTGAATCAGCTTAAACGTATCATTCTGAGATGTCTCCCACTCCCCCAAAGAATCTCTCACCCGTTCATAATCGGCCTTCGAAATTATGCCGTCATCGAATGGGTTGATTGCTTTTACTAAGTTCCCAGTATGCTGATATACGAGTCGCTCTCCATAGTACCAAACACCCTCTTTTGATATAGGGCTATACAATACACACCTGGTCAAGCTCTTGGTGTACATTTCGGTGACATTTGGATCAGTCCCCCACTCCTCCCACATATTGTACGACCAGCCCTTGTAAGTAGAAGTGGTCCGTTGGGCTCCTTGCATCCGGCTAACACACCTGCTTGTGGTTCCATCTGTTAGCTGTCTGGGCGCCCAATTTCCTTGTGCGAACATTTTCATAATTGGAAATTGACGCTGTGTTTGCGCCAAAGTGGGATGGTTCACTTTAAAATGAATGTACCACCAGAACTGCGAACATAAAATAAATTACATTATATTTGCAGGTAAAGAATAATACATTTGATGAATAGCAGTTGAGGCTTTCTTACCTCTAAGATGTGATGATACGCATCGAAGCTAAAGAATATCTTTCAACATTCCAGTGATCCAAAATAGTCATCTTCCGAATTAGATCCTTCATTTCAAAGGAAGCCTTTTTATCTTGCATCAGCCTCTGTAACCTCTGTAAAGCATCAAATAGCATTTACAATTCTCATGCTGGAATTGCTTTGAACAGCTAATTCTTTTTGTTTTTGTGTGATGGTCAATTTCAGCGTGTAAACAGCAAAAACGCATTGGAAACTGCAAAAGATACCCAGTTTTCGATGGAGACATTTCTTAACTCTATGGGCGTGGAGTTTGGACTTTTGTTCTTTCCAAACTCTAAAAAGTTTGAAATCTTTTTCTTTCCTTACGCGTTTCCTTGACCATTTCATTTCACCCACCACCATTATGGCTGATAATGAATGCAAAGAAAAAATTTGAAAGGTCAAGAACCTTATAGGTTGTTTGGATAACACTTTAGAAGTTGTTTTTCTGCTTCTGAAAATAAAAAAATTAGAAGTTAGTTTGCCAACATAATTTCTGAATGACTTCTAGAAGCAGAAAAATTAACTTTTTCTGAAACAAAACATTTTTACTTCTGACTTCTGAAATCGACTTCTGCTTCTACAGAAACAAAAGTCAGAAGCACTTTTGTATCCAAACAAGCTAGGTGTGGAAAGACAACAACCCATTGCCTTTACTTACTTCTTCTATGAGTAAGAAGCAAAAGAAATTTGCTTCAGAAAAAATTAATTTTAATTGTGTTGCCAAATTAACTTAACTTCTGACTTTTTTGCTTCCAGAAGTCGAAGAGTTACTCCTGAGGGTGAATCCAAACATGCTATGTATAAGAATCAACTCCAACATCACAAGACATGGCTCATGGTTCCATCCATGTTCAGCGTTTACACCCCCTCGCCTCTCAAGTTCAGCAGGCAAAATGACCCACAACTTGTCTCAACTAGCCTATTTGCAACTGCCAAAACGCCCAAAACTATGCTTGCATGAACTAGTAGCCTACCAACTTGCCAAAATGCAAGAAATCATGCATCCAGAGAACAGAAAGAAAGAAACTATTAACCAAAGGAAATGAAATTTACAAAAGCAACATGAGATAATTAAGCAAAGAAGAGAAAAGAAAAGGTTTTACATGAACCAGACAGAGCTCGAGAGATGCATCATACATAGCCATTTTGACAATACAATCATAATTCTAATCTAAAGGGCAGAAGACATGGTTTAACAACCTCTGCTGCACATTTAGTCTCAGGCTCATAATACTTCTACTACCTCCCTGAGCTCGGCCAACCAATCGTTTTTTTTTTTCATTCCGATTTGCCGTCGGCCAAATTATAAAATCAAATCATCATTCTGATTAATAAAACACAGAGAACAATTCAAATTCAAATTTTTCAAATTAACCCGTGGCTGGTTCAATTCAAATCTTGTTCTCGAGCTTTTCGGCTTTAACGATTGGATTGGCTTTAGTAATAGCATCTCTTCCAACAGCTTTGTAATCAAATGTGCACCCATGTTGTTCTGGATACCTATGTGTAGAACAAAATGTTATCCCACATTTGCATTTGAACCCTGTCAGTCCAACTCTTTTCCTACATGTTAAGCACCGGCTAGGTTTCGCCGCCACCGCCGGTGAAGCTACAACAACAGGAGTTTCCGCCGGCAGTGGACTCTCAGCAACAGGTGAGGGATTTCTAATCTCAGATGAGGATGGCGATGACGACGGTAACACAAGCGCCGGCGACGAGAACATTTTTGTTGTTGTGGCGGTGGAAGGGGCGGCGGATGGACCGGCTAGTGATTTCTCAACAGCGAATTTGGCCGAAGAAGCTTGTTCTTCTGCCAAACAATGATCTCTGTAACATTTAGAACACAGATTTAGCGTCGCCGGACTCCCGAAGAATCCACAATTGTTTGCACATAGTATGTGTCCTTCTGGTTGTGCTTGACATCTCTGTTCTTCTGCCATAATTTCTTGATTTCTTGTGTGATTTTGTTTCCTGTATTCCGATCAGCTGATGAAATCTTAAAAGCTTTCAAAAAAAAAAAAAAAAAAATAGTTCATAATAAAAGCAGACATGACACGACTCCCAGCCGCCTGTCAAAATTAAACTAGAAATTGCAGGTATCTAATCTAATTTTCCTCGGGAAAATTAGATTAGATACCTGCAATTTCGAAGAATATATATATCTATCTAAAATAAATTCAAATCAAAATGATCTATTATGAACTATTTTTTTTTTTTTTTTT
>JAJJMA010283055.1:0-22097 GCA_023529015.1 Papaver nudicaule | reverse complement strand
ATTTTTTTTCTTTTTGGTAGGTTATCTTTCAGTTGTCAGTTAGGGTTTTTGTATGAACGATTGTAAATTTTAGGGGGGCTTCTTTTATGTGTGGTATGTATGCAATTTTTATGTGTGTTATGTATGTAATTTTTAATCGCTTGAATGAATGAAATGAGCGGATAATGACCAAGTGTATTAAGTAATATGTTGACGGTTGGTATAATTCATATAATGTGGGATTCTTGTATATATTTTCTCTTCAGACCGTGGTCTGTGATTATTATTTGTATACATACATGATCCTTTGTGACTATAATTAAGAATTTTAATAAAACAACATAAACATTTCTACAGGTAGTTAACAACAAGATCTGTATGTTTCTACCTAGCCGATAATTTGTTGGTGTTCACAATGGATCATAGAGTAATGGATAAATCTTGGATGGTCACCGATAGAAGAGAAAAGCCTTATCGAGATGGAGTAAATGCATTTATAGAGTTTGCTATCGACCATTCAGAAGACACCGGCTCAGGAAACAAGAACGAACTGATCAGAATCTGGTGTCCATGTCAGAAATGTTTTAACGTCTATCACCACAAGGCGAGCAAGGTACAGTTTCATCTATTCAAGCACGGAATAAATCCACATTATACCAAATGGACTGAGCATGGGGAAGAAGAAGAAGAGTCACCAAGAAGGGGGCCTGATAGTGATAATGATCGTGAATATGATTTTGAGATGGAGACTCCAACAGATGCTGCAGAGACGAAAAATATGGTCGACCAAACAGTGGGTGATTTACCAAGGGAGAAGATAGAAGAGCTAGTGAAGGAAGCTGAAACACCCCTATACAAAGGATGCACATATACAAAGATGTCATCGATGTGTGAGATGTTCAACTTGAAAAGCAAGCACGGAGCATCAGACAAGTTTTTCAATGAACTTCTAGATCTGCTGAGGAAAATGCTTCCTCCAGATAATGAATTGGTAAAAAATACATATGAGGCTAAGAAGTTTATTAAATTGTTGGGATCAGGGTACAAAAAGATACATGTTTGTATCAATAATTGCATTCTGTACAGGAAAGAGTACAAAAACGAGACCAAGTGTCCCACTTGTGGGGAATCTAGATGGAAAGTGGACGAACACACAGGCGACGTGTATGAAAATATTCCAGCAAAAGTAATGTGGTATTTCCCCATCATTCCAAGGCTGAAAGCGTGGTATAAATCTGAGAATATATCTAAATATCTCATATGGCACGACACAGGTAGAAAGAAGGACGAGGGTGTTCTACGTCATCCGGCAGACTCACCGGCATGGAAAGCGATGGACGATAGATACCCTGATTTTGGTAAGGATCCTAGGAATCTGCGGCTAGGCATTTCGGCTGACGGAGTTGATGTAAACACAGACACGAATAAACATCGCAGTTTATGGCCAATTTTGACGGTGGTTTACAACCTTCCGCCGTGGTTGTGTATGAAAAGAAAGTTCATGATGCTGTCATTAATGTTAGATGGTGGGCCTTGTAAGGACATAGATGTTTTGTTACAACCTTTCCTTGAGGATCTTCAAAAGTTATTTGTGCATGGAGTCGACTGTTTTGATGAATATAAGAAAGAGAAGTTTACTCTACGTGCAGCTGTTTTATGGACAATTAATGATTATCCTGCTCTTGGTACATTATGTGGTTGCCCTTACAGTGGAAAAAGAGGTTGTGTGGTGTGTGGGAAAAATACGTACTCTGTCAGACTCAACAACTATGGCAAAGAGGCATATACTGGTCATAGAAGATACCTACCAGATGACCATATATTCAGAAGGCAAAAGAAGGGGTTCAATGGACAGGTAGAACATGGGAATGCTCCAGCACCTATGACCGGGGAACAAATATACAAGGAGGTATGCTCTATAAGGAATTCATGGGGAAAGAAAAAGAAGGGTATCAAAGTGGATTTTGTGCAGGTGAATCCCGGGAGAGGTGGAAAAATGATAACGAGGAGAATCGAAAGGAAAATTGCTAAAACAACTGAAAGATCGACAGGTGAAGATGAAGATTACTGGAAAAAGTTTAACCTATGGCACCAGATACTCCCATATTGGCAGCATAATCTTGTTCACCATTGTATAGATTTCATGCACGTCGAAAAAAATGTTTGTGAGAGTATTGTCGGAACACTTCTTCACGCAGAAAGTAAGACGAAAGATGGATTAAACACTCGATTGGATCTGAAGGAACATGGGTTGAGAGAAGAGTTGCACCCTAAGCCGAATGGCAAAGGTGGATATACTATAAAAGCAGCGTCTTGCACATTAACCACGGAGGAGAAGGACAAGTTCTGTGCAACATTGTCCAAGATAAGGGTTCCGCAGGGTTACTGTTCAAAATTTTCCACCCTGGTGTCTTGCAAAGATCGTAAGCTTATCGGACTCAAGTCACATGACTATCACATGCTAATGCAGCAATTATTGCCTGTTGCGATCAAATCGATTATGCTGCAGCCAACAAGATACGCTATTATGAGGTTTTGTCACTTTTTCAGAGCGATATCTAGGAAAGAAATCAAGGTGGCAGAGCTAGACAAACTCCAGGAAGAACTCGTTGTGACGCTGTGCTTACTCGAGAAACACTTTCCTCCATCATTTTTTGATATCATGGTTCACTTAACTGTGCATCTTACCAATGAAGTTAAGCTATGTGGTCCTGTATGCTTTCGATGGATGTATCCGTTCGAAAGGTGCATGAAGGTTATTAAAGGGCATGTGCGTAACAGATACAGGCCGGGAGGATCAATTGCAGAAGGGAATATTCTGGAAGAGACAGTTGAGATGTTTGGTGAGTTCAAAAGAAGCATGAAGACAGTTGGAATTCCACCTGACAGGTATGACGGATATGACACTGTTGAAGATTCTGATTCCTTCCCGGGACAACCAACATCTGCTGGTAAGCAGAAGAATGTCAGCGATGATCTGTGGATTAACGCGCATCTCACTGTATTTCTGAATACGCCGGAAGTTGGTCCTTACATTAAGTAAGCATTATTACTCGGTTAACTTATTCTTTTATTTTATGTGTCAAATTTTTGGCAGAGTATAACATTTACCACTGTGCTGTCTAGACGACATATGGACTGTGTGCGAAATGAAAATCCGACTAGAAATGATGCATGGTTGCATAAACGGCATACTGATACGTTACCTGAGTGGTTTAAAAGTGAGGTAAGAGTTTGCAGAAAATGTTATTATTGTTGTAATTTATCCGTCAAGTGGTATGCTAATCCTTATAATTGACTGCAGGTTGAGAGAGAGTTCAGCATCTCTCCAGAAGGTGTTGCGGATAGGTTAAGGTGGCTGTCAGACTATCCGGAAACAGAAGTAACGACTTACGAATCATATTACATTAATGGATACCTGTTTCGGACAAAGTCTCGTGAAGGTACAGTGAACCAGAATAGCGGGATACATGTAGAGGCAACTGACATGAACATTAGAAAAGCGGGGGGGGGGGTCAACCCTTGATCAGGCAGATTACTTTGGCGTTTTACAAGAAATATGGGTGCTGACTTATCATTCACTGAGAGTTCCTCTTTTTCAAGTGTGCCTGGGTTGACAATAAACATGGGGTCTCAAAGGATCCACTTGGCTATGTTTTGGTTGAGCTTGACAACATAAAACCCACTGCGGATCCATTCATTATAGCTACCCAAGCTAGGCAGGTATTTTATGTAGGAGATCAGGAAAATAAGAAAAAGTCTATTGTCTTTACGGTACCAAGCAAAAATTACAAAGATACTGATGATGTCGACGAGGAGTTTAGCACGATGGTTCTTTCTGGGAACGATTTTAACTTGCCGACGATCAGTAAACGTGACATGCGTAAGGAATCGATTGAGGATTACTATCGGTCTGAAGGTCCGGTTAGACATGTTCGTCCGAAGAAGAAGAAAAAATGATGCACCCAGATGTCCCAATTTTCTGATCATCGAAGTTGCATGCCCATTGTGATTTGTGAATCATTTTGCAAATACTAGTATGGATGAGACATGCTTTCTCTAGTAACCATCTTACTGTACATTTCTTTTTTTTTTCTTTCTTTTTTGCAAGTAGTCTATCCGGACTTGCAGTGAATAATTTGTATATATATTATCCAGTGTTTTGAATCCTGGGTCTTTTTTCTTGTTTTGTTACGACCGTACAGACTTGTATCATGATTTTATCGCTAAGTCCAAGTTTTTAAAGAAACGGAAAAAATTACAAAGTTACTATTGGATCCCCTAACACAAAAGCAAATCAAAAGCCATGGACATGCCCGTGACCTGATATACAATTAACAAGAAAAACCCTATTCTTAAGTTTTTGTTTCGTGACATTGCTCTTGGGCTTAGAGTTTTTGTGATTTTTGAGCAGCCCTGAAGTCAAGTGAGTCATTGATATAACTTTTTTTGGTGCAGAAGTTGTATTTCACCTTCCTCGTTTAACGAAACCCTAGAGTCAAGCGAAGCTCTTTGGCTGATAACTTACACGCCCACATGTTCATGTATCATGTCTTGAATTTTCTATCATCCTTGCATGCTAACCAAATAGTTGGTTTCTTGTTCATTACCAGGCACACCAAGTTCTTCTTTTGCAGCTGATTTTGCTTGGTCTTTCAAATCTAGGGTAATCTCTCAGATCTTCTAATATCTCTGGAAAACTAGACAAATACTTTGTTTTTCTAGTCTGGTGATATATCACGTGAAATAATCATATACTTTCATATCCACGCACTCTTTGTTTTTTCAATATGTATGTTCTCATTGTGCATCTGAATTTTGGGATTGTTGGTTATAACTCTAGTGATTTTTGATTTATGAAGGATTTCCAGTGCTTAACAGAAACATTCAATTTCATATTAACTTGTTGATCTTACCCAAAAGCTTAAACATACACCACGAAGCACTAATAAAATCATATTTATGTACGTATTACTATGTGCGACAGTAATTCAGGATGTTGTTAGTAGCAGATCAACATTTCTGAGCTTCGGTTCGCACGTTTTCTCATCTTCACTACTAATGATCTACTGAATTGTTTGTTATTGGAATCTGCAAGTGGGTGATGATCAATTTTCGAATGTGACCAGGTAGCTGATAATTTGTGGGTGATTTCACAACGGATCCTAGAGTGATGGATAAATCTTGGATTGGCATCGATAGAACCAAAAAGCCTTATCGAGATGGAGTCGAGGCATTTCTAGAGTATACGATCCTGCACACTGAAGAGCCGGTTATTTCATGTCCATGTCTGAAATGTTTAAACCTCTACAGACACAGAGTGAAGGAGGTACGACACTATTTATACATGAGGGGAATGGATCCAAAGTATACCATATGGACTGAGCACGGAGAAATTCCCTTGCCCCACCACAATGATCTGCACAATGCACAAGTGCTGAATGTCCAATGGGAATTTCAGCGGATGCTACTGAATGTTTAGAAATGTACCAAATACTCGAGGATGCTAAGAATCCCCTATCCATATGATGTTCTAATTTGTTGTTGCTGGCAACGTGGAAGATACCGGTCTGTAGTTAGTAGTGATCATGGTTATTTATTTCATTTTTGATCAATAATTTAAATACCAGGGATATCAGATCAATTGTTAATCAAACTTTAATGTTATTCTATAATAGTAATCAAAAATAGCAACATCCAGAAACCAATAAAAAAAATATATAAAATACAAATAACAACATCCAGAAACCGGTAAAAAAGAAGAATACAAACTGAAATACAAAAGAACATAAATAATATTGTAGTAATAATTTCCTAAAGAGTAGCATTAATCCTTCAAAAAACGTACTTTATTAATGAGCCCCCCAGATTGTCCTCCAAAATCTTTCAATGAGACATTGCTCATCATGTGAGGAACAATTCCTATGCGTGTTTGCCAAGGACAAGGCCCCCCCCAGACTTCCTTCAAGGTTCCAGTTTCAGTATTGTAACAAGATAATTGTTGGCAGTCCCATAACAAGATGTTCTTGTGACTTCCGAAGGCCAACGGCCTAAACACCGGCCATATGACGTCTGGCTTTTGCAACAAAATGCTCGCCTCGCGTTCCCAAGTGACCTCAGGATGTTTCTTGATCCAAAAATCAATCCTGAACATTTCATTGTAAAAGTCATTATGTTTGCAGTAAACGCAGAGAGTACTTCCAAGCAACATCATTCCAACTTCTGGATGATCATCCAAATAAAACCTTTCAGGGACCTGATTGTATGGTGGTTCCGTAAGTAACTGAAATTCCTCAGTATGCAAATCGAAGGATATTAATCTGTTTACAGATCCATAAGTGTGGTCAGAATGATCGAACCAAAAAATACACCCATTTGCATATAAACCAGATTCCATGAATACATACGGTATTTGTGTGATGACCCTCCATCCCCTCTTGTCGCCTAGAGTGAATATTTCCACTGAGCCTTCTCTTTCAATTCTAATTACCTTATACTGAGCGGTAACTTCACAATAGCCGAAACCTCCTATTACATCTCTGCCATAAATTTGTGGTGTTCTACGTGGCCGCGAGTCTCTTTCTGGAAGAACGAGGGACTCACCTGTTGCTGGATTCATAAGTAATATAGGATCTTGTGCGCAGTCGTGAAAATCATATAGACACACAAGACCGTTGCAAGATCCAACTATTGGGTTTAAAGTAAACTTGGTACTTCCACTAACCGGGTGATTTTTGAAATTGTTCGCCATTGTTGAGTAGTCTTCTTCTCGTAGTCGTTGTCTGTAGAAGAGGTGTGTAACATCATCTCCTCCATAGTACTCTGATGAAGCCGAGATACGTAGACCAGTTTTTCTTCTGCCAAGGATGGTCTTCCATTGTTTGCATACTAATTTGCTGTGAGACACACTCTCTGTTGTAGGAAGACGTACTAAAATCTTTGTAGTTAAATCCTCTGGTAATCTATCCATTAAATCCTCTGGTAATTTATCCATTGTTGTTAGTGTTGAATAATGGGATAAGGATATTTAGGATTATTGTGTAGAATACTGAACTTATATAGACATCCAATATACACGTCTGTTCAGACAAATGCACAGGTGCAAATGCATGTACCCTTTCGGAAAAGAATAAACACGGTTGTTCAGATTGTCAACGGATTTTGTGAATCGTTATGAACATTTTCTACCAAAATGTTAACGGAATTTCAAGAGATGAGAGTCTCATGGAAGAGACGCCTCATTGGAAATGTAGTTAGTTAGTGCGTGCGTGCGTGCGTGCGTTATGTTAGTGTACGTGTTCAACAGTATGTGCGTTATGTTGAAATAACAACCTACACGATACACACATGTGCACAGCACACACATTACACACATGCGTAGCTAACACACTTCAAGAAGGCTAACCCTGGGCCTTGAGCCTGGTCTTAGGATTCCTCTAAAATTAGTCACTACTAGGCTTGAGAAAATTCTATCATGGGCTATATTCTTAACTTAAGCCCATCATTTTAAGGTGTGAGATTAAACGAGCTTATGGAGTGGGGGGCCTAACAATGGGCTTGAGACTGGTTCAGCCCTTCATGTCCGCGTGTAGGACTTCTCCCTATTGCATGGGCTATCTTGTAAAAGAGCCTATGGACTGGGGAAACTGACCCGGTCCACAAAAGTCCATTATTCTTGTCACGCATCCAAAGTAAGATATCTCACGTGGTTTTATATCTATCAAACGCCACGTTAAATCCTATCGACCTCGTGTGGCCATTCCATGGCGTGACAAAGTTGGCGTGGCTGTTTACCATCTCATAAACAGACACGTTAGAATGGGATCGCGTGAACTTTGATTTGGTCAACGGACACGAGCAATAACGACCAGAAGAAATGCGTGGCCTTTTTTTTGGAAGATGACATTCTTTGTCACGCGATAAGGGCGAGCGTGGTTTTTTGTTAAGAACGGTCACGCGAAAGGCAATTTTTCACGTGGCTGTTATAGCTAGCGTGACCTTTTACAAGATATGTCGCGTGGCAAAAGAGCCAGATTCTACTAGTGTCTATAGTAGGCACACAAACCGAAAGCGGCTTGCTGACAAATCCAGGTTAATAGATAAAGAGTATGTTCTAATCACAACGATCTTCAGTGGCCTTATATCAGAAAAGAAGGACCTTAGAATAAACAAGATCGTTAGGTTTGATAGACGTGATAGAACAGAACACAAGTACAATACAAAGAAGACTAGTAAACATAAACTAGTTTCCCGTAAGAGGTACTTCTAGGCTTCTCGATTCCAAGAGAAGACTTTCACGCAATTCTAGACCGAGAGCAAAAGCTCAAAGGTAACTGAAAAGAAAAGCGACAAACACAAGCTTACAATTCCGAAGAAGAGCTTGGCTAGAGGGATAGAGCTTTCAGGAGAGATACCACTCCTATTTATATTGACTAAGGCTTTAGATTTGAAATGAGGCAAACTTAATTTCAGAAATTCCACAAAGTTCATTTACATATTAATTCCGAAATTACCCATTTAGTCTCATAGCATTTAATGAGAACTAGCACTCTAGCATTTTACATTTAAGAAAAATATATTCCATAAAGTAAATATATTTTCGAAAGATGTTTAGCCAAGAGCCATCAAAGCAAATAATATCTTAAGGTATATTTGGATATTTCTTTTAATTCGAAATATGGTGCTTACCAAATATGATCCCTGGGAAAGATCTCAATTCGAAAACGTGTCCTTAGTTTCGAAAATCTCCTTAGTTATTATTACTTCCAAATGTCGTCACCAGCTTTAATAATGTCGACATTACTTCCTTGGTATTGCTGGGCTAACCAGACGAACCTAGGTGGAAGTGGGATCTGGTCCAACGTGGTTCAACGTTCCGCATAAACGTATCATAACAAACGTGGACAAAGCTTTGTGTGTTAAGCTTAAGTGAACACATAGGTTAAGACATTCAGAATCACGCAAATAGATATACCATTGGAAGTACGGTGCGAGATTCCACGAGTAACTAGCAAAATGTTAAATCTCCTGAATTCTTGATTCCGATATATATGTCACGTTAATGATATCCAAGAATTCAAATCAAAACATCAAATGAATATTTGATCGAGTAGTAAATCATACGAAGATTTAATCACGTATAGTGTTGATCCGAAATCATGTGTCTACTAACTAGAGCGACTAACCATATTTCAGATGATGACTCAATCCCACTCAGTTGTACATTGAAGATGAACGAATTCAAACTTCAAACCGAGAATATCAAACTCATTAATTCGTTGAAGCACAAATCAAAAAGATAGAGTTTGAACTTCGAAGATACGCATTCTGAGTCAACCATATTAAGGTTTCGAAACGTACATCTGTTTTGCAGAAACCAAATTAAGGTTTCGGAACCTAAAGTTCATTATATGACCAGAACCATATTAAGGTTCCCAAATCAAGTTTCCACATAGCGAAACCTAAAGCTTGGTTTCGAAATCTAGATTCTGTTTAACAAAACCTTGGTTAAGGTTTCGAAACAAGAAACACATATTAAATTCTTCACAAATGTTTGGTGTCTAACTTGAGAGTCCATGTGGTCGAGAACCGTTTCAGCATCACACCTTTTTAGCCTCGACGCACAAGAATATATTTCCCGGTTCACATAAACCTTTAGGAAACCCCAGGGTCTTTTCGACCTTTTAGAACTCACATGGTCAAGACACATTGGCCTCGATTCTCAAGTCACTGTCAGCCACACAAACATAGTTATGAATCTGTTATATCTCGTTGGTCACAATATTTAAGTTTCAGACCAATAGCTTATGAATGCAAAAACCAGATTATGGTTTCGAAATCAACGTTCAGTTTTACCAAAACCTACATTGAGGTTTCGAACATTGAAATTCATAAGTTGAGATACACAAATATGGTTTCGGAATCCAGAAGTGAGATATGGCATACAAGATGTTGATATACATAATCAAATGAATGATTCAGAACTTCAGAGTTCAGAGCCAAACCAAGACGTCGTATTTGAATCTCAGAAACATCAGTATGTCGAGTCTACACAACATAAGTGTGAGTCACGATCTCTCTTACATTGTCTCATATAAATATATGCAATCAATCCGACAGAACCAGACTAGGTAAGAAGAGATCATACTGTGATGGATCAAATCTCGTAGTAGTACTACAGAGATAACATCACATTGCTATATCCAACTCAAAAAGGTTTTAGGAAAAACCTTTATATTAACTTAGAGACGGAGAAGAAAAGAAAGCTCTAAGCAATATTGGAACGTCATAACTACAACACTAATACCACAAGTGGTAAAGTGGAGTTATCATAAGACACACTGGTCACAAGTGATCAAGTCATAACATAAAGCTCAAGCTGATCAAGTGATCAAGTCATAACATAAAGCTCAAGCTGAGAGTTATGTTTATGTCTTTTGTAGCACAAGTGTAAAAGATAATGGAATCGCGTTATTTAGATTCACTAACCTGTTGAATAATGAAGCCGGATGTCTTCGTTTGATCTTCAGTCTTTCTTCAACTCTTCAACCAGTGATTCTAAATCCTACCAAAATCTTCCACAACCTAAAGCTAACTCTCACATGACTTCACCTAATTGTGTGTTGTTTAGCGGTCGATTTTTGATCACTAAAGTTGACAACTAAGCATGACATACCAACACTTAGTGAGGTTGACTGAGCCATGCTCTAACACAATACTTGAGGAATAATTATCCAAGTATTTTCTCTGCTATTCTACTTTAATATGGAGAAGTATAGCTGTGCCAAAGGCTCTGAAGAGATAGAAAGGGAAGAAGAGACTCTGGAGGAAGATAAAGAATATCTTGACTTTCATGGATATCAGCCCGGGGTTTACTCCTTTAATGCTTATGAATATGAAAATCTGGATCAGAATGTACAGATATCAACTGACATCGTCTTTCGATTCTTCATAGATTATGAAGCCATGAAAACCAACACAATGGCTACTACAAGAAAGAATGTGTTTCCCATGTCCCAGTTGGAAGCAGTGAAGAATGAGCTTGTTCTCATGAAGAAACAGATCAACAAACTTGCTGACAACAAGATTTGTGAAGTCTGTAGTGCCAAGGATAATGGTCAGCCTTCCAAGTAGCAATTTTACATAAAGTTTAATAAACTTTGTGTTTTCTCTTTCTTAGTAGAATAAATTAGTTGATTCCTTGTGAGAACTTGTTCTTACTTTTGCCTAAGGAATATAAACTATATCTAGAAGTAGTTTGTCTTTTCATGCTTTTTAGAGTTTTTCAGCATGTACTACTTTACTTCATTAATAAAAGTTCTTTTTAGATGATTATTAATGATGTTTGCAATACTTGATCTGTCTACCTCAATCTTATTGCAACACATAGCTATTTCCATTACCTCGGTAGTGATGCATAGTTATGTATATTACAAAAGTTAAGCTTTTTCTCATGATCAAGAAACTTTTGATTGTATGATTTTTAGGGTTTTCACAAACTCGGAATCATATACTCTTTTCCAAAAATCTGGCTAAGGGAAAGAGATTATAAACAAAGGTATTGGGTAACATTAAATTGTTTTTGTCCATGTTAGGCTTTGTAAGTTGTTCTTTATTGAATAACACCGCATGGGGGAGAGTTCTTAACTGAACTTGCGCTTAATAACAAATCTTGTTGGGGAGCGTGGATGTGGAATATTAGGAGAAAAGTGTGTCTATATTTCTCCAAAATGAATCAACTTAGAGATCATCGTCCTGATTTCCTAGTTATGTCATCTTAAACTTGGTATGCGAGTACTTAGCTTAACCTATTTCATAAGTTTATGAAACCCTCTACTTTGTCATATTTTTGTGACAAATAGGGGGAGAATACATGTGGTTCTTGTTCTTGTGGTTCATAACCATAGGGGGAGAACATCATGTGCTTTTTTTTCTTCAAAGTATCAAGTAAGGGGGAGTAATTAAAGTTAAGAAGAAGCTTCGTATCAGGTATGAGTAGAATCACTTTAAAAGTTTTGATACACGGACTTTAAAGTTTGCTCAGATTCTTACTCTTTGCACAAACAACACGTGGGATTAGCATATTAACCCATGTAAGCTTGAGCGTACCTTTGTGGTTGTTTGAGATGGATATGTTGAAGGTGTTGTCTACGGATTTTTCAACAAAAGCTAAAAAGAACACATCAAGACTCAAGGGAGAAGTTGAAGAATTCAAGAAATCAAGATACATCTGGTTAATACTTAATGGTAAATTTTTTTAATCCATATGTAAATTGGTTTTGTCACTAAAATTGACAAAGGGGGAGATTGTTAGGGCATTGTCCGGTCAAACCCACTAGCATTGGTATGTCAAGCTGGTTGTCTTTTAGGTGTCAAAACTCAATCTTGATTTAGCCTACTAGAGTTTAGATTTCGGAATTGGGATATAGACAAAGTAGTAGAGACCTTGAAGATGAAGACTGTGAAGACAAAGAAGACATCAATTATTCTTCATCGACAAAAGGTTAGTAGGAGTTATGACTATTATGGAAATTCTTCTATTCTACTTATTCTATCTTTCGAAATAGTCGACTACTTTAGTAGAGATACTAATAGCGATTGAGATCATATTCTTGTCTACATGACCATGTGTTATGTTGGTCTTTGTTCCCACGAATACTAAGTTTACAAGAATGCATGAGATAAATTCGATACCATTTGTCCATTGCAATGGTTTGCTTGCAAATCACTTGTTTGATATGGATGAATCTAAAGGAGTACTCTTGAGCAAGAGTCCAGTGGATTATAGCTGAGGGCGTCTAACACGTCTAAGTACTGGCCCAGTCGAGAACTTCCAGCGGATCCAAGTTAAACCCTCATCTGAATAACGACCGGTTCGTGAACAGTGACTTGGGATTTTCTCCTGAGTTCCAAAACATCAATTTGTACACGTACATGTACGTGAACCTCAGATTCGATGTATTTGGTCGTAATTCAGAAGGACGGTTTGCGAACCGTCCAAGGTGAATATTCTCTGGAATTTTCACTCTTGTTAAACTCTGACTCCTTTATCTCTTAGTTGGACTTGTTTATCACGAAATATCTTTTGTGGTCCATCTAACGAATCTCAATGAGTCAATAAGATAAAGATTATCTCTGGTCTGTTGGATTTCTATCTTGAAGTGTTTTTGAGCTAACAAAACACTTGGTAGATAAATGTTAAAAGAATTCCAATTGAGATAAATCTCTGTTTACTTGGTTTACATGTTAGGGTTTCCTAAACTTATGGGACAAGTAACTAGTTGCTTAATTCCAAAGCAACCTATCTTATTGAGAGCTATAAATAGAGGATTATGGGACGAAAAACCGCAAGCATCAAGCATAAGTGAGATTTCTCTGTGGAATTGACCGTAAACTCTTTTCACTTCGGTGAATGCTTGTTGTGATATAGTCATCCTCTATTAGGTAGCAGTTCCCCTGTGGGAATTACCTAACGACTATAAAGACTTCTCTTGAGAGTTGGGAAGCATAGGTAGGAGATTGAGACCTTAGTGGTTGAAATCGGAGTAACCTGTAACCTTGGTAACCTGATCACGTTGTTGTCAATTCTACGGTCCTTCTCTTCTGATACAAGGCCATTCAAGAACTGATACATTACACACAGGGTTGAAAGGAAGCAACGCACGGCTGCACTAGGTGTTGTAAGACCTAGTTAGCTCCAGTTGTATAAGTTTCTTAAGTGATTCTTCGTTTACAACTGAGGTAGAGACAAGTTGGGCATAGTTTACTCGGTTTACTTGTCAGCCCCTGCTTGTAAGTAGATTTCCGTATGACCTGGAGAAATCCGAAGGAAGTCACTCTGTGTATGTCAAACTGATAGAGGACAGTTCAAACATACAGTTGATAATTGAGGTTGCAAAGACAAAATTATTGACACAAGCCTTTAACAGCGGTTAAAGCAACTCCTAGGCCTGTAAAGGTCTTTATCTAGGGGAATCAAGTGCGTGACGATTTGTGGGGGATCTAGAGACGTAAGGAGTGCTACAATAGCCAGTTCACTTGGAGGGTTGGAATTGGTCTCTGCTACATCCCAGACCGAAGTCTTATAGTAGGTTAGTGTTTGTAGAAAGTTTGTACTGTGCGGTGTTCTATCTGGACGAGGTCCCGAGGTTTTTCTACAGTTGTAGTTTCCTCGTTAAAAAAATCTCTGGTGTCTTGTGTGCTTTACTTTCTGCATTATATTCTCTGATCATATAATTAAAGCAAACAGAAGAAGTACGTTATTAATAACCTGATCGTTGTCCCCAATCCATCCATTGGATTTACCAAGACCTTGTCTTGTGTCGGACTGATCCTTGAGATCCAAACTCAGGTTACAAATTTGGATATTGATTTTTGAGATCGTCCAGATCTGACCATAAGACTCACGAGCCTGTTTTAGGTGTAAAACAATAAAGAGAATATGAGGGGTAAAGTGTGAAGTGTGATGATATAGTATGAGATTGTAATGGTATTCGAGAGGTCAAGATCGAACAAGATTCGCCTAAACCAAGAAATGGCCATTTGAGTATTGCTTCAGTTACAAGAAGAGGAAATAGGGTTGGTTTTAGGGAGGGAAGTCGAGAAAGATGAGATCAGAGAATTGCTATGATTTCTGTGATGTTGTGATTAAAATTGCTAAAAGAATGGATATTCAGTTCTCACTAGATATTGAATGCTGAATGAGAAGAGTTAATCAATTATCGATGAGATAGATTGATTATACTTGCACTGAATTGAACTGTTGAACTTGTCTGTTCTTCTTTTTCCAAACTGGTCGAGTGACCTATTTATAGCAATAGAATTCCAACTGATCTCGTAAGAAGTGGAAGAAGTGGGAGTGTGGGAGTGTGGAGTAAGTGGGGCAACTGTTAAGAGTCTTGCGCCTAACATTAGGGAAGACTAACAGCCCACTTTCTCATCCCCTCTTTTCAGCAACGTTCACACGACTTAGCTTTCTTTCCCGTTGAGTGATTGAGCCGTTGCAATCACACGTGCCGTAGACCACCAAACCAAAACCCTAAAAAATATCCCCCCATGTAACTTACTTGATTCTCGTAAGATTTGTTAAGTATTGAATATTGTTAATTCAAAGATGACTAAGTGTAAAGTCGTACCAATTACTGGTAAACTCAGGACTTCACATAAAAATAGAGAATTAAGCGATAAGCTTGTGTATCTCTTTTAAGTTTGGTCTAAGGATTGAGCCGGGCAATCGCCATTTAAACCAATAAGAATAGTCTAAGGATTGAGCTATGCAATCGCCATTTAGACTGAGAGGATTTCAGCAATTCTCTGTGGCAATAATCAAGTAAATACGACTTTCGATTTGCCATAAATATGAGAAATTGGATTGTGGCATATAATGCACCAATTCTATGAATAATAGAGACATATGAATGTCCAAAATAATATAAGTCATAGCCATGAGCCATGATTAAGAATTGTAGCACTGATCATAGAAGCAAGTCTATAATCAGGAAAACAGACGAGTGATGCTAACATATCGTAGCCTCGACCAAGAATGCATGAGTATTTCCAATCCAAGACCTAAAGATAGGCCATATGAATGATAATAAGCTATGTTTCATAGCATAATAATCTTATTAGAAAGTTAGATATAGGATGTATGAGGATGGACCATAACATTACGTCATATTCAAATTTCTGGACAGTTTACACGTTATCCATTCCAAAAATCACCCAGGCCAGCCTATATTCGCTAAAATCACAAAATTTTAGTATGTTATGGGGAACTCACAGAGGCGAAACTGATTATTCACGAATTGGGCCGTAAAAATCGTCTTTTGAGGCAATTCGTAATCTGCCAGATTTCCGAATTTGATTAGGAAACTAGAATATCATGGATTCAATAAAGCCCATAATCATCTAGGACTTGGATCAGCGGGATCCATAAGTAGAGGTAGTTCAAGAATGAATGAGTGGGACCCTCAATCTATGGTGAGTGATAAAAGTGGGCCCTACCATTGTTTTGTAGGCGACCTATGAAAGTGGGGTCTACAAAAAGAGTTGTGCTAGCAATAAAAGTGAGGCCACAACATGGATCACGGCTAAGGCCCAAAAGTGTAGGGCCGTGGCATGAGCCACGACCAAGACCAAGCTAGGGACGCAAGGTAGGAGAGATTTTAGCTCTAGGGAGGCAAGGGACGGACGTGAGCAAGGGGATGGCCGTGTGGGCCTTCCATGGACGTGAGTTAGGCAATGCTGAAGTTTAGGATAATCAAGGATGGGCTGAGCTTAAGCAAGGCTAGGATGGAGATATTTTAGCTTGGAGAAAGCAAGGGAACGGCGTGGGCTAGGATGGGATGGGCCACCCATCCATGGACTTGAGCTAGGCGAGCCAAGAGATGAGATATTTTAGGACAAGTAAAGGGGCGTGAGCTAGGGAGAAGTTTTAGCTAGGGAAGAGGAGGGAAGTGAGCTAGGCAAGGCTAGCTAGGTCGTGATTGGACACGGACCAGATGAGACGTGTTTATGAGCATAAGCTAAGGCGCGTGCACAGGCACATGCGCATGCACAGGCTAAAGCGCGTGCACAGGCACAAGCGCATACATAGGTATTTTACGTGTAGGCTAGGGATGTGGACCAAGCTACTAGGCTATGGTCGTGAAAGATCAAAATATGGCTATGGTGACCAAATTTCTTACCCCTATTGTAAAATAAATTCATACCTTGTCTCGAGCTATTCCAGGATGCCAAAAATTGATGCAAAATTACTCTTGCAACCTCCTCGCCAAAAACCACCATCAACAGAGCCCAAACGAAAAGTTGGTTGTATTTCGGTACCCCTTCTTTTTCAGGTTTCTAAGTAGCCACAGAAGTCAATGATCAACTTGACCAGAAGCGGTTACTAAGATACCGCACAGAAGCAGTTTTTCTACAGAAATCGCGTTTCCCCCTTCATTTTCTATTTTTTTCTTTTTTTCTTCTCCTCTATACCCTATCCCCCCTCTTCACCCCCATCACGATTACATCTACGTTCCCATCAAATCACGCCAAAATCTTCAAGGGGTTTGTTCTATGGAAGGTCCTTGTTTGATTGCTTGATTTTATTGTGAATTTCATCCACAAAATCGTCCTTGTTTGATTGCTTGATTTGATTTCAAATTTTTTTTTTTGATTATCATAAAATGGTGATGTTTGATTGATTGAAATTGCTAATATGGATGTTCTATGAATGTTGCTAGTGTTTTGGATGATAATTTGGAGTTTGTTTTCATTGTTTATATTTTTTTTTTGTGTTAGTGTGTAGGGTGTTCTTGATTTGATTGTTATTGGTAATTTTGATGAATGAATCATGATTTTGTGTTGTTAATATGATAGTAATTGAGAGTAAACAATGCATGCATCTAAATGTTGTGATAATTTTGAGTTGTAGGAATGAATATGGGTAGTAGAATGCGTGAAATACTTCAAGATAGAGTACGTGTGTCGAGTAAAACCGATACCAATCACATTGCACAGACCAAAACACAGGATAACCCCTTACACTCCGAAAGACCTAGAGGAGGGTATTCGATGTTAATGAAACTAAAGAAAATTGTTTTGGCAAATGAAGGTGCAAAAAGAATTATTGATCGTTGTGGGTTTGCTACTATTTATGATATCGACTATCCGACAAATTTTCATGCAAGATTCATCAACATGATAGCCGAGAGGTGGCGGTCCACCACACATACGTTTCATTTCCCCGAAATTGAGCTAGGTTTGACTCCGTGGTGTTTCACACACCTTAACGGAGTAAAATTTGGTGGAAACCGTATCGTGTTGTCACCATGGAGTCGAAATGCGTGGAAAAACTATTTGCCATAGTGTGATTTCTTGTTAAATTATGTTAAAGTCTCATCTAATGAAAGCAGTAGCAGCAAGAAGAAGAGGAAAAAGAGAAGAAAAGGCCAATCTGAACCTGAACCTGAACCTGAAGTTGAAGAAGAACCGGAAGAAAATGAAGATGAAGCTCCGGCAGTTCCCAACCCCAACATCCCACGTCCAATTTACAGAGAGGTGACCGATGAAAATAGGGAAGCTCTGAGAGCCTTTGTTTTTGAGGGTAAAGGTTGCAAGTTGAGTATTATCAATAGATGGATTTTTGACCAAGGTAGTGACCTTAATGTTGATCGTGAACAATTGGCACGTTGGTTCATGTTGTGGACAATGGGTAATGTGTTATTCCACAATGGGAAGGACGTTGTTGAGTTTGAGTGGATCAAGTTTTTCCACTTAAACTTGGACAAACTCGATCAATATGACTGGGGTCAAGCAATCTATGCCAGGATATACAAAGCTCTAAACGAATTTGTTCTTCACAGTCAAAAGATTCAGTGCTATTGGTATATTCTATAGGTTTGCACATTTACAATATTTATTTGTTGTTCATCTTTTGTATTGTTAAAAGGTTTAATTTTACCTATACAAATAATCGGTATATATTTATATTGTGTTTTAATTTTCTATATCCAGCCCTGGTTTTGGTGCCACTGCCATACGATGTTTCCGTTGGTTAAGGAGAACCTTTCCCTGGATCAATTGGATCCATGGCCCGGCGCTATAAGGTACGATAAATCTCAGATGAGTGCTGAGCAAAGTGATACTAATCTAGAATCCTTTGGGGCTGTTAGGAGTGTTATGGACAATGTTGGTCCTTTTTTTGCTGAATGTAGGCCATGGATTGGTAGTACTCATGTTCACAAATCAAAGATCGTAATTGCTAGACAATTGTCTGAAGGTCGTAGGGTGTTTTGGGACCCAGATGGATCCTACAATGTAGGATACTTGGGAGAGCGGTGCCTTAGACAAGTTTTGGGTATTATAACGATACCTTGTAACCCACCAGATGTCCTGGTTAACATTTCCGAGTTACGCATTAGGGATTTCGAGTATGAGAAATCTGTTGAGCATCAGCATTTTGATGTGGTTGGTTTGGAGGAATACACTTCGTTCTGGGTGGACAAGTCTATTGGCAAATACATGAGCGAGACAGTCGTTCATTTTGTTAACCGTCCTATTTGGGGTCCACAAGGTAAAATGATTGTTGATCAAGGACCCATCAGTCAATCCACTTATGTACCAAGAATCAGTGGGGAAGGGCTTGGTCCAGGTTTTCCCAGACTTGAACCTCCTTTTTTGACACTCGTGGACGACAAGGCCCAAAAATACCAAAGGGATGTCGGGCAAGAGTATCTCAATGTGGCTCCACGGAGACATTACTTACCCAACTCAGGTTCACAGGTTAGTCTCCCACTTCTTGATTTACCAATATAAAAAATAATCTTTCGTATACCTCATTTAACCTCGATATTTATGTTGTTTATAGGAAGATTGGTGTCGTGCGTTTGAGATTGAGCAACATAACAAAATGTGTTTGCAAATGACGGCCTTCCACATCTCTAATGACGATTATTTCCGCAACAGACGCGAGAATCGACAAGAGCCGTACACGGGCATATACATGACCAGGCCTTATGAAGGTATTGGAACATATTCTGCTTGGTATGATTCATCATCGTCTACTTCCGATTGGTCGAAAATTACTCATATAAGTAACACACCATCTTGTGGTACCAATGATTTTGAGAATGATGCATACACTGTTCGTATGAATGAGACTCAAACCGGACCCATTTCTGGAGGAGCACAAACTTCTTATGATGCAGGACCAAGCAGCCACAATGTTGGAGCTTCTTATCAAGGACCTACATATCAAGGAGGAACTACATGGGATGACGAGCAAATGACTAGATTAATGTTTCCACAAGATTATATGGCCAAAGTTAAAATAACATTAGTTATTGAATTTGGGTGAAAAACTTATCGTTTTATGTTTTCCAAGATGATGAAACTACGTTAACTTTTCTGTACATTATGAACTTGCAGTTCTTTATTTGATGGTTTTCCACAATGTTGAATGAAGAAGTAGGGCCTTCACTGTTAAACGAATCGATAACATAGCATTGACGAAAATTAAGATAACATCTATAAAGGTAGTGTTTAGAAACCACCTCTTACGAAAACATTACATTGATGAAAATTAAGATTACATCTATGTAGGTAGTGTTTAGAAACTACTTACATTGATGAAAATTAAATTTACATCTACGTAGGTAGTGTTTAGAAACTACCTCTCAAATACATTACATTGAATAATAAAATACAAAGTTCAGGCATTCTTTTGATTTATGGACCGTATCCTGGAAGACTCTGGGATAACAAATCATAACAAGCCTCATGGAAAAACTGACCTCCATGCTCTTGAACATACAAGGAATTGGCATGAGCTTTCTGAAGACAAGAAGTTCAAATTTAATTTTGTAGCCATTCAAATCCAATGAAAAGACATCTCAAAACAGTTATTACTTACTCGTTGCTCGTCTGTCCATGTGGGTTGAGAAATTTGGAGCCTAATCATATACGTCGCAAATATTTTTACATCTTGCTTTATCCTCGCAAATCTAACTTGCAGTGCTAGAGCGGATCTTTCATTGGGGTTTCCATTGGTAAGGTTCTGAAATATTTGAAGAATCCTTTGCCAGTAATTAGCTTTGGTCTCCTGAGAACTAACTAATCCATCCACGGCTATGGCGATATAAGCTTGCGTTAGAGCAGTTTCTTCCTCAGCGGTAAAACTCCCCCTTGCCATATTGAATATGAGAACAGAGAATCAACTAAAATTATTGCAAAATTTTGAAGGGAGTAAAAATGAGAGAATCAACTTAATTTATAGTGGTTTTGGTGAATTTTGGTTGGAGAGTAAGTTGGTTTTATAGACAACAACACCAACGGATCTATTTTTCGAAAATATAACCGTTGCACAATTGACGACCGAGATTCTTTTGATTCCATAAGAACGACTTCGTTAGGATTCGGAACTTGCTGCAATTCTAATTAGACCGTTGTAAAACGAAGGGTTCAGATGGAGTGTGTGAGGAGTGTAACAAAAAAAGGTCAAACAAGTATTTAAAACTGGGCGGTTTCCTAGAAACCGCGGACAGAAACTCGCGGCTTCATAGAAACCGCAGCGGCTTCATAGAAACCGCAGCGGCTTCTTAGAAACCGTATGCTACAGTTTCTTGGTAACCGGCGAGTAAGCCTTGTCTACATGGAGGTACAAATGTATACCCCCATGTAGACATGGCTAGAGCATTTCCCCACAATATGAAAAAATCGTCTACATGTGGAGATTTATGTGCACTATAGTGCTTGCTCTGATGAGCACCCGGCTCAGTTTCTAATCTTCTAGTCTTGAGCAGTTGCACGTTGTCGCAAGACTCACAACCTGACCCTTGGTAAGCAAAGTACAAGGCAGTCCATACAGTATGTCTTTGAATTGAATATTGAATATAATAAAAAAAAGATCATGTCCATCCATAGATCTGACCAAATGAGCATTAAAAGTCAAATCAACCTAAACATGGACCCGCTAATTCTCATTTTAGCAGTATCAGCCATCTATTCATACGAAAACTCTACGTGTAGAGATGTAGAGACGAGAGAGATAGAGAGAGAATTGTGAGATGATTATTTAGTGGGAGTCCACAAAATAATCCAATAGTGCACCCCCTATAGATCTGAAGGTGGTGGTGGTGCCACATCACTCTCTTCTCTACTCTCTACACCCAGGGGCTCCGGGTTCCGCTATTCATACACGAACCATCAAGATCAAAGGATACATCTATTTCAACCCTCTTCTCAGCCACCATATTGCTAGGTCTGCCACTTACACGTCATCTCTAAGAATAACAATCTGAAAATCCGACTTGGCTCTTATTGGGATTCATTCATACGCCTAATCAGAGCTCCACAGCATTAGGATAAAAAAAAAGTTAATACTTGGTGGAGAAGAAAATGTAAATTTGTAAGCATTTTTTCGGAATAGGAAATTATGTACATGTAATTCTCAAGCATTTCTTGAAATAATTACTTAACTAATATGTCCAAAACAAATACTATAAATGAAAAATCTGAATAAAAATTGCAATTTTATATCCAAATGTTACAAGATTTCTTGAATTAGTTGGATTCTCTTGAAATGTTACATTGAGCTCTACCGAACATGCCTGGTACAACAAAGGACCGAGTTTTGT
>JAJJMA010283053.1:0-10904 GCA_023529015.1 Papaver nudicaule | reverse complement strand
TCACACTTTACCCCTCAGATTCTCTTTATTGTTTTACCCCTAAAACACCAGGGTCCCACCAACTAATACTAAATCCTTCTGCCAGTTCCATTTATTCCACGGCCATTCAACAGAAAATTTCACTGGTGTCCAGCAGAAGGTTCACAGATTCATTCGCTTAGGAAAATTTCAAGATTTTCTCGAGTTACCACCACCACTCATGGTTCAGCCAATTCAAGTTATTCAAGCTCCAAATGTGTTTGAGGTAAAGGTAGAACGTGACTTGTTGGAGTTGGATTGCTTCTCTATTGTGCATTCGAAGATTACTAGAGATGAGTTTCACAGCAATGTTTTATCCAGAGTACATAAGCGAGACAGGTTAGGAAATGAAATTTGTAGCGTTGCCGTCAAGCAAAAACCACTGTTAGATTGGATGAAAGCTTGTGTAGGTTTTTCCGCCGACGAGGTACCAATTGAAGGAAGAAACCATAATAATCATTTGGTTCTCACTGTTCAAATAGGAAAATTCAAGGTGCCCAAAGTGCTTATTGACCCCGGCAGTTCGGTTGATATTCTTTTTAACACCGCATATGAACCAATGAAAGCAAAAGATGCAAAAATCCCTTCGCCGACTGTCTCAAAGTACAATATTATGGATTCAACGGCATTGCTTCTAAACCAAAAGGACAAATTGAATTCAAGATTGTCACTTGTGATGACTTAACTCTAGATACTACCCTTTGCATTGTAGATGTTGATTCGCCGTATGCTACAATCCTTGGGAGGCCATGGTTGCATAGCTTGAAAGGAGTACCCTCTACTTATCACCAGCGCTTAAGGTTTCCAACACCAAAGGGAGTCGCCGAGTATATGGGAGATTTGGCATTAGCAAAGGCTTGTAATGCAGCTGATGTCCAGATGCGTGAAAACAGAAAAGTTAGAATAAATGAAAAGAAGAAGCAAGGTAAAGAAGCCCTAAAGGAGCAGGAGATTCAAGACTTCATCGCCGACCCATCAACATACGCACATTCTGTGAGCTCAGTAGAAGATTCAGCGAACCCTAAGGAAAAGACCTTATAGCAATTAAAGGAACCTTCGCCGATGGGAGAGCCTGAATTACATTTTACGGCGGTGGAACCAACCAGAGATATAAATATTGGCGATGAAAATGATCCCAAAATGGTGAAGATCGGCACTCTGATGAATGAAGAAGAATCGGCGAAACTACAAGCACTACTCAAGGAATATGTCGACGTGTTTGCTTGGGAACGAATGAAATGCCGGGTATTGACCCAGCGATAACATGTCATAAATTATATATTGATCAAAATATTAGACCTTTCAAGCAAAGGATAAGGAAATTGGCCCAAGCTTACAAAGAAGCAGTGGAAGCAGAGATTGACAAGATGAGGGCATCTGGTATCATAAGGCCAGTGCAATATCCACAATGGATAGCGAATATGGTGGTGGTATCAAAAAAGAACAAGGGAGTACGAATTTGTATTGACTTCAGAGACTTAAATAGAGCGTGCCCAAATAATAGTTTTCATTTGCCGAATATTGATCAAACTGTGGATGCTACATCGGGCCATGAGTTGTTGTCATTTATGGATGGCTACTCAGGCTATAACCAAATACCTTTGGCGGAAGAAGATCAGAAGCACGCAGCATTCTTTTCCACCAAAGGGTTGTTCTGCTATACTCGGATGCCCTTTGGATTGAAAAACGTCGGCGCTACTTATCAAGAGATGGCACAGAAAATGTTTGAGAAGTCGATATGAAAAACAATGGAGGTTTATGTTGACGACATGTTAGTAAAGAGCAAGATTAAACAAACTCATATTCAAGACCTCAAAGAGATATTTGATCACATGCGTACCACTAAATTTAAAATAAACTCGGCGAAGTGTGTTTTCGGCGTGACCTCGGGGAATTGTTAGGGTATGTTGTCACAAAGAATGGAGTAGAAGCTGATCAAGCAAAGATCAAAGCAATCATAGATATGCCTTCGCTGGTGACAGTAAAAGATGTTATGCGACTTAATGGAACATTAGCTTCGCTCAATAGGTTCATCTCAAGGTTCTCCGACAAATGCAAGTTATTTTTCCAAACATTAAAGAAAGGTGAAAATTTTAACTGGACTGAAGCACACGAAGCTGCATTTCAAGGCATTAAAAAGTACCTCGCCACTCTCCCAGCAATTCAACCACCAAAACATGGCGAAGAACTCAGAGTATATCTCGTCGCAACACCAGTAGCAATCAGTGCTGTCCTTGTAAGAACGAAAGGTGGAGAAACACCTATATATTATATCAGCAGAACATTACACGGAGGAGAAAAGAATTACACCAAAATTGAGCAACTAATCTTAGCACTAGTTTTCGCATCTCAACGGTTGCGCCCATACTTTCATGCTCATCCTATCACTGTTCTAACAAAGACTCCTATAGAATATCTCCTGCACAACTCTCAGAGAGTAGGGCGGATTGCTAAATGGAACACTCAAATTGAACAGTTCGGCGTTCAATATGAAATACGTACAGCTCAGCGATCTCAAGTCATTACAGACTTCCTCGTCGACTTTCCAGTAGTAGAAGAAGAAGAAATAGAAGAACTACCGTTCTCACTAGATGAACGGGAAAATGAGATGTCAGAACTACTAAAATGATGTCCTACAAGTTGGGAAGTATATGTGGATGGTTCATCAAACAAAGAAGGAAAAGGGATAGGAATTGTTTTTACCTCGCCGAAAGGAGCCAGAATAGTACACTCGCTAAGGTTGGAATTCCCGGCGACAAACAATGAGGCAGAATACGAAGCATTCATACACGCCATGAGGTTAATTATTGAAATGGGTATCAACGATATTAGATTGACAAGCGACTCTCTGATGGTGATTCGAAAAATATCTGGACGTTATCAGGCGTCAGATGTTTCTCTGCCGAAGTATCTTAAACTCGCTGGGGAGTATGCTCAGGAGATTCCAGGTATCAAGTTTCGTCACATCTGCAGAAAGGATAATAGGCACGCCGATGCCTTGGCTTTTATTTCATCAATGATGACAAATCCTGACATCACTTCAATAGCTATTGAGAGAGTGAGGCAATCCTCTGTGGAAGAGCGAGAACAAAGGGAGGTATTGATAACAGACACAGAGAAATCAGCGGAAACAGACTGGAGAACGTCGATACGATATTATTTGGATCGACTTATGCTACCAGGAAAGCAGATTTTAGCCCATCAACTTATCAGCAGATCGGCGAATTATGAACTCCGGGATGGAATTTTATATCGCAGATTATTCTGGACCATTGCTGAGATGTGTATCGAGAGAAGAAGGAAATAAGCTGCTGGAATCAATTCATGAAGGAGACTGTGGGAATCACAGTGGTCAACGAGCTTTAGCATTGAAAGTGAGAATGCAAGGTTACTACTGGCCTTGGATGAATATTGATGCTAAAGAATATGCTCGCTGATGCAAAAAGTGTCAGCTGTTTGGAAGAAGAATTAAAGCGCCGACGACATCATTAAACTCAATACTTAGCCCTTGGCCCTTCGCCAAGTGGGGCATTGACATCATAGGACCGCTGACTCCAGGCTCAGGGCAGCGGAAATACATAATCGTAGCAACTGACTATTTTACCAAATGGTGTGAAGCTAAAGCTATTAAGAAGAAGTCAGGGCAAGAAGTATTTAAATTCATTTGGGAAAACATATTTTGCAGGTTCGGTGTACCGACAAAAATTTGTACTGATAATGGAAAAGAACTCGTCGACGTTAATATTAGAAAATTACTTGTTATTTACAGCGTCAAGCTAGGAAAATCAACTCCATTGTATCCACAGAGCAATGGACAAGCAGAAGCTACAAACAAAACTGTTGGAATGGGGTTGAAGACAAGAGCGGAGCCACACAAGAAAGCATGGTGTGAACATTTACACAGTATTCTGTGGTATTATAGAACCACTGTTAGAGAAGCAACTGGGGCATCTCCTTTTCTACTTACCTTCGGCGCTGAGGCAGTACTTCCATCTGAAATAATTCTACCAACAACGAAGCACGAGGCATGGGAGAAGAATTTAAACACCGAATTGATTCTAGCAAAGCTGGATGATTTAAAAGAACAGCGATTGATTGCCCTTACACACATGAAAAATTATCATCGCCAATTATCCTGGGAATACAACAAACGAGTGATCCCTATGGAGTATCAACCTGGCGAGCTAGTACTTCGAGAAGTTCCCCCATCCCAGCGAAAAGTAAAGATAGCCAAACAAGAAAGGGACGATTAACCAAGAAAATTCTAGTTTACTTGGGCGAAATACAAAAACGGCATCAAAAAAAATATCTAGACTTGGTGGGGAGCAGAGGCATTTTCCTGAGAAACTGTCGTGTCATTGTTAGCAGAGGCATCCTCCTTGGTAGCACTTTGATCTACATGCATAACTTGTTCTACCTCTTCAGCATCCTTTTCCATTTCATTTTCTTCTTTTTCCTCTTCTTCATCCTCTTCTTCGTCTTCATCCCCGCCCTCTTCAATTTCTTCTTCTATCTCTTCTTCTACCTCTTCATCCTCTGACAACTCGCATTCCTCCTCTGGAATGTTCGCCTTCTCCAGCTTGGCCTTTTCGGCGAGTTGCTCGGGAGTTGGCAAAACATAGGCGGGAGGCACATCAAGGTTGTTTTCAGGACAGAATGTATTAGCAAAATTTTGTGCTCCGATGAAGGCATCTTTGGCAACATCTTCTTCAAACTGCTTCTCATGTTCTTTAAGATCATCTTTGGCCTCTGCTAACTCAATCTGGAGACGGTCGCGAACCTCTTCAAGCTCTTGAATCTTAGCAGCCTAGGCTTTGATTTCAGCCTCACATTTGAGGTGATCTTGGAGATTTTGAGATAACTCGTTAATCCTCCCAGGACAAGCTTCGTGATCCTTGAGTTTTTCCAAAAGCTCGGTGGTCTCCTTTTCGAGATCCTGAAAACCTTTGAGGATCTCGCTTTGACGACTTAAGTCATCTTTCAAGTTTTGGATTTGAGTTGAAAATGTACCCAAGAAATGTGAAGTCAGAAAAAGACAGAAAATAAACTCAAGAGGTTATGGGTATACCCTAAAAACTACCTTCTAGTTGGCGGACATATGTTCGCGCACCCTCCTGAGCCTCCCTAAATTGAGACATATGAAATTCAAAATTTTGGTCGGCGCAAGGACCTAACATCTGGTTAATTTGTTATTGGGTAGAACGTTGTTGGTACAACTTGATAGCTAGGGTTTCCTGCCTCGCTGCAGCGTCTTTCCAGCGCTGAATTTGAAACTCAGCAGTTTCTTTTTCGGTGCTTAAGCGAACAACTCGGGAAGCTATGTCGCCGGCCCTGGATCTTTCTCCTTGCCATAAGGAGGTAGCCCGTGCATGGTTAATTTCAGCCTCTTCTTTGGCCTTAATGGCCAGTTTCTCTCGACGAAGTGCATCATCACGTTGGCCAACCACCCAGCCTAATTCCGATCGAGTAGCTTGATAAGTATGACACAGGTTTCTTATAATATCATCAGCTTGATCCAGTTCTCGACGACACCACTTAAGATCTTTATGATAATCAAACAGTTGATTACATTGCCTAGCGTTGTTACGTCTAAGTATTTCGATTTCAGACTCAGCTCGTTTAAGCCTATCATCATCGGGGAAGTGGCAACCTTGGAAGGCATAAAATCTAAGGGTCGGAGAATGAAAGAGCCAAACACCTTTAAAATAAAGCATGAAAATTCAAAATATAACTTACTTTGCTGAGATGTTACTTGTAGGCTTCGTTTCCTAAGCTCACCCTTTAACCTTTCAACTTCCCGATCTTGAATTGAGGAATCTCGTTCAAACCCACGAATCTTCTCATTGAGAGTAAGAACCTCTCGCTCAAGACCTTCATTCGCCGAGGCAAGACTTAAAGTACGATGAAAATTCTGAAAAATATGTCCAGAGCATTAATACCAAGTTACACCAAAATAGTATGGGGAGTCCAAGATGCATACCATGTTAAGAAGATTGAAATGTTCCTGATAGGAGATGATGAAAGCAATCTTATGGAAGTCAGGGTGACGAACAAACCCAGGACGACTATACTTGGCCAAAACCTCAAAGTACTCAGGATCCTTACAGTCTTCTGCTATACTAGGATTATCAAAGGCATCAACGAGTAAGTTAGAAACATTGACGAGCTCTTTTCCAGGACCTCTGGAATAAGGAGTGGAAGGATGCCGAGGCAATCGATCAAGAACAACCAAGCCGGAGAGATGTGGCTCCAGAGCAGAAGAAGAGGGAACTTGGCGAGTGGTAGCTAATTCTTGATGGTTCAGAGGAGAAGATGGTTTGCTTATGTCATGATCGTCGCTGTTGTCAAGTATCTCTATATCATGGCCTAAGTGTTCATCAGGAGTAGGAGTTTGTTCGTTGCTCTGACCCATCTCTCGTGCACCAGTTTCAGAATATCTCTCGAGTATCTCAACCTCAGGGGGGTTAGACGGGTCATCTCCGGGCTGTTGGTCGACATTTATGCTTGAGTTGATAGCCTGGTCGGAGATCTTCTTGGAAGGAACACTCGGAGGAGGAAGCTTCGTCGAAGCTAGTAGACGAATCTTTTCCTCTCGCTGAGCTGCAGTAGGCCTTTTCTTTGGGGGAGGCTGGAAGTCAAGTTCACCCATGTCATCTCAACTCATGAAACAAACAGAGGCAAATATATACATATATTTAAAGACAAAAAAGAGTGTTTCTTACCTGAGTTGAGTCGTCAGTCGCTCCTCGACTTCTTTTAGTTCCAGCAATAGAAGCAGTAGTCGGAGTATGAACTTTGACAAAACTCAAATCAGGGTTCTTGAGAAAATTGCCTTGTTCATCCTTAGCGTATTTACCTTCGTCAGGCCAAACGACTTTCCAGAAAGTATGATCGGTGAGATAAGAATGTTCTTTAGGAAACTCTCTCGAATGATGGTTTTTCCTTCATCCATCCAACCTCTCAGCCAAGGTCCGTCAACGACGCAAGGAAGGTTAGAAAAACCGCTTTCATTGCTATGGTGAACAGTGGGGATTTCTTGCTCGAGGCTCTTCTTGGGAGTAAACCTGGTGGCCCAAGGTTCAGTCTTCCGAGTGCAGGGCGCTACATGATATTGCTCGAGAAACTTCTTCACTGTATACTCCGAAGTAGGGTAAGCATCGAGCTTGGCGAGGTTAGGATAGTCAGTTTTACCTTCACGGCGTTTACTCCATTCTATCATAACTCGAATGACGTTGTTGGTTAGTTGTAAAGGGCTTCTATTGATCGCTTTGAGAAGGTCGACGATGAAAGTGTTGTTGGGATTGTAGAGAGGAAACTTTAGCCTGCCCTCAGTTGGCCGAAAACGACAACAACCCAGGTGTCACTAGTTTGTGGATGGCGAAGATCTTCGATAGTCATTAGAGTAGAACATGTAGGAGTACCATGGAGAACATAAATTTTTGGGTGAAGATGATCGACTCCGACGGTGGTACAGTACTTGGGCCAGTTCTTCCAACTGACTCTTTTAGGCTTGGTGCTTTTGGGTTTGGAAGATGAAGAAGCTTGAACGTAGAAGCCAATAAAGCAGTTTCAAAAGATGCCGGAGAACCAAAACTTACCGGAAAAAAATGGTGGCGAAGAAAAGAGAAGATCTGAAGAACTATCAAGAACTAGTTTGAAGATGCAGCCCAGCCCAGAATTGATCAGAAAAGGCCAAGAAGAATGGGATTCAAGTAAGGAACAGAGATAACAACAGATGAAAGGTTTTAGCAGCAGTTAGGGTTAAGGAGCTATGGAAAGGTTAAGAAGGAGAAGAAAACTAAAACCACATCTGAAGTGAAAGCCATTATTTATAGCAGTAAATCAAACGAACCGGCGCATCAAGTCACCCGGTCAAAAGTGAAAAGGAGTTAATGCATGCCAGATCGTGGCAAAAGGATGACAGGTGGAGAAGAAAGCGTTTCGTATTTTCGGCGAACTAAGTAGGTTTCATCCCCGACGACTAAAACTCTTGGAGATGAAAGAGGCAAAATGTGAGTGTAGAAAATACCTTCACCGCATAAAAGCATCATAGAGGAGAAGTCATATAAGAAGCCTACCATTGAGGGGTATGGAATCATCAAAGGATGTTCACATCGACATATAAACCCGAGGGAAGAAACATAGCACGACGAACGATAGAAGAACGGGAGAATACAGAGAAATGATTGATCATCGAGGAAAGACACGTCATCTCTGGTAGTTGAGAAGTTGTTGGGCATTTAAGAAGAGTCAGAACGGATATATTGCCAGGGTTGACCCATTGACTCAGTGGAAACTGCTTCAGCAATCCTTATCCAAAGAAGATTCGATCGCCAATGTTGATAGAGTAGAAAGTAAGGTCGCCGACGAATGTGCGTCGGCGAGTGAAGACAAATAAGTGTTAGTAATGTAGCTGTCTGTATTAGCTGTAGTCCATCATGTAAGAGTCTATAAATAGCGAGTGAACCTACTGGGAAAAGGGTTGGACATTTCTTGGTTTGGTCTAGAGAGAGGAAAAGTGTCTACTTGTTCTCTTTAGCCCAGTGACGAGATTAGGGTTCTTATAAAGAGTTTCAGACTTAGAAGATTAGCAAGGTGAGAGTTGTAATATACTTATTTTAGTGGAAACCCTTGGATGTAGTCCTCATTAAGGAGGGCGAACCAAGTAACATCGCTGTCAAGTATCTCTAACCCTTAACTCTTCACTATTCTGTATGGGTATGATCCTGTGTATGCGTGTGTATGATTATTTGGGTGTACTGTCTAAGATCTAACCCTTGGGATTTTAGACAGTTACAATGTCCGTTTTGACTAAGTCAGAAAATAAGGAGACCAAATGAAATTCCTAATATACTCTTATTAAATATTATAATATTGCTAAAATTAGAAAATACAAAAAGTATTATTAAAATTATATATAATTGGAAACTCTATTTTTAAGTAGGCAGTAATAAAGAGAGAATAAATGATGCTATTGCTTTTTGTAATTACAAGTCGAACCATCCTCGGGAAGATCATCTGCCGAGTAAAATATCGGCTCCAACTGCCATGGTTCAAATTTCCTTGTTTCCGCAACAATCATTATTTCTTTACCATCTCCATCTCTCTTGTGAATCCTTCTAGTTATGTTACTTCGTGAGATGATGCTTTTCCTCGAATGAACCATTGAGTTGCAATGGGCGCTTCAGAGCAAAATTTTGTCTTGTGATTTCATTTTGATGAGCTGCTTTGGCATCCTTCTCTCGTGAAAGCGACCCTGCAAGACGCAACTGACAAGCGAGGTCCACAGTTGTCATTGTGTCCTAGTGGTCTGACATGTACGATACCCCTAACTATATCAAGCTTGTATGGTTATTTAGATTATTTCCTTTTTTGACAAAACCCTTTTTGCACTGTTTCTGGTGATGACTTACCGGAGAAATGCGTTTTGTGCTTGATTAGATCTCCGCGTTTCAAAGATTAGATTCCTTGAAAGAACAACGATCTTATCATATTGGTGATTTGCTCAAAGACCCTTGAGCGTGCTAAAGCTTTTAAGATCTTTAGACACCCAAGGTGGTGGAGCTCATAATAAAAATATGGTTTGAAGAAAATCTTGAAAACCCTAGAAAAAATTTCCCCAAAGAATTTGACAATTACAAAATCACAGGCAAACCCTAAGTTGTTTTAATCAGTCCCTGTTTCTAGCGCCAAACTGGGTGAGTATAAATCTGCATAGACACTTTATACTCGACATCCATTAGATCTATTAGCCTAAACTTAGGTCTTAGTTGCATTATCTGGTGTTGACATCATTACGAAGAAAGTAAGAACAATATCGAGACTGATTAAGACTAACATCAATAAGATAACGAATTAATCATAACAATAACTTGCATTTCTCTGGACGATAATACATGGATATGATGCTTAGAGGTTTGAGGAGATGCTAAAATAATCTCACTCTCACGACTTATGATTACACCAAAATTCCCACCCTTTACAATGGACCTCGAGCTCGCCTTATATAGGCCAAGTCGAAAGTGTATTACATCTAATAAGACAAAATACTCAATCGTGGGGATGTCAGAGTCTGTCAGGTAAGTCGGTATCTTCGGGATGCCTTCCCGAAGCTATCCTCGGTACTCTCGCGTTCTTCCCTTCAAACCATTTATTCGATGATTACGAGACTTCTTTGTCGAGCGTTTATCCTATGTTATCCTTATGGTTGTCCTCCTCCGAGGGCACGCCTTCCCAGATATTTGACTATGACACCTCACTGGTGTACGAGATCCTCTCGAGTTTGATTTCCTACTTCGCTGTTGTTCTTCCTACATTGCTCCTCTCTTCCGATCTTGACACGTGTCCTAATGGTACTTTACCCTCTACAAGGTTTAATACTAAGTTCGTCTAGCGTTAGAAGGTAAAGTTGTTTAGGCTAGATCAATAAGCCCTATTCAACAAAACATATTTCCATTAACCTTGACTTTAAGTCTAAAGGAAATCACAATCGTATTCTTGTTTAATTACTTGGATACTTTTAGGCGTCCTGTTAGAGGCAAGGTAGCGCTAGCCTTCACGAAGGGAAGTGGAGCAACTCTTAGGCCTGTAAAGGACGTCAGCTAGGGGAATCAAGTATGTAGGTTTCTGCGGGAGCCAAGAGATGCAGGAGCACATTGGTAGCTGAATTTCTTGTAGGGTTAATTCAGTCTCGATACAGCCTAGTCCGAAGTCTGAGAGTAGGCTAGCGTCTGTATACCGTTCATACTAAGGGTGTTCACATCTGGACGAGGTCCCGGGGTTTTTCTGCTAGGTTTGCAGTTTCCTCGTCAACAAAATTCTGGTGTCTTGCATTACTTTTTCCTTCCGCATTATATTGTCTTTGATCTATATAATTGAAGTTGTTA